>OU015502.1:907916-1047916 GCA_907164885.2 Dolomedes plantarius
ATTCAAAAATTTCAAGTTTCTGTACCTATAACCGTAACCGTGAGCGCCACTTTGTTGCCGTTCACAAAATCCTGAGATCATTCCTCTGAATAACTACACCCACTTCCAAAAGTTAAGCACGGAGCGGTAAAATGCAAAAAAAAAAATGGACAAGTACTGCTTTGATTAACATGAAATGCTGCACGTAATTAGCTCTATGTTTATTCATGAAACAAAACAAAGAATTACATACAGAGATAAAAAATATTGAATTTTCATAAATTATAAGATGACGTCATATTTGCGTCATTAACAAAATGATGTTTAAATGCAAAACAAACAACAAAAACCGACATTAATAGGATATGTGAGCACCCCTCACCTTGTATATAAAGTTTACCGCGTGTGATCATGCTTGTTACGAGGTGATCAACCACCGCAGAGTCCAGTAATCGCCATTCCTCCTGTAGGGCAGTTTCTAAATCTCTGAGAGTGGCTGGAGGTGGAATACGTCTACATACAGCACGGCCGAGGTCATCCCAAAGATCTTCAAATGCATTAAGGTCCGGCGAGTAAGCCAGCCACTCCATACGCGTAATCCCCTCACTCTCCAGAAAGTCGTCAACAATGGTAGCTTTATGGGGACGGGCATTATCGTCCATTAAAACGAAAGAAGGACCAACTGCTGCAGCGTACAGTTTCACAGTGGGGTCTAGGACTTTATCTCGATACCGTACAGCCGTCAGAGAACCTCGCCTGTAGATGTGCAGGTCGGTGCGATATCCCAATGAAATCCCTGCCCAGACCATGATTCTTCCTCCGCGGAATGCGTGATGTTCGGTAATGTTCTCGGGCCGATTGAGTGTGCCTTGTTCCCTTCAGACCCTTACACGCTTATCATCGGGCTGTAGGGCAAATTTGGACTCATCTGTGAACTTAACGTTGCCCCAATCAGACACAGTCCAATTCAAATGCTGGTGGCACCACTTTAATCGTGCCCCTCTGAACTGGACGGATAAAGGAACATAAACTCGTGGTACTCGGGCGTACAGACCATTCATATGTAGCCTTCGACGAACAGTAGTGGCAGATATCGTCTTACCAATGGCCTCTGCAACCATAGATGTCACACGTGTGGAGGTCGATCTTCTATTCCGCTTGGCTACACAGCGGCGTAGCGTGCAAAACTGGCGCCCGGAGCACGATACCTTTTTTGGCGCCCCCCTCTCCCCGAAATATCTATAGTAATATAATCTATAGAATTTGTTTAGGACCGTTTGGCGCCCCTCTGCGAGTGGCGCCTGGGGCATGATAGACCCCCTTGCCCCCCCCCCTTCGCTACGCCACTGTGGCTACAACAGCAATATATTGATCTTCCGAGGGGGTTGTAACCATTGGACGACCAGCTACAGGTCTTCGGACAACTGTTTGGCTCGTTTGGAATTGTTTCGATAATCGTGAAATGACGGAATGATGAACGCTGAAGGAAAGAGCATCATCTGTGATAGACTGTCCTACTTCAATGCGTCTGTCAGCCCGCCAGAGTTCAGAATCTTCCATTCGTCTTTTGGAAGCCATAGAAACACGTCTAGCTTGAAAACCAATCGTACGAATGTTCTAAACACCTTTCATCAGCACTTACATGCAACTCCTGTAACCCTTCACAATGCCGGCTTCTTATACGACTGTCTGTTTTGCATATTTCTCGACGCGAAACCATGATTGGCTGTTACCTAACATATTTGCAGACTTCTACCTTTGCAGCAGATTTTAGCTTCTTTTAATTCAGATTGGCTTACAGAAATTAACATTTACCTCTCCGTGCTTAACTTTTGGAAGTGAGTTTATATCTGAAATCTCATCTCGATCGGTTGAACGGAACGGCCGCTAGAGATTCATATATCGGCAAAGTTTTTTTTAGACCACCCTGTATATATATATATATATATACGAATATATATATATATATATATATATATATATACACATAATGGTAGATTTTTAATTGTTTACAATAACTGAACAATTTCACCCAAACACGTTAAGATTTCTGACGATCTTTGATAATCTGATTGTTTAGGAAAACAAATTAAAATTTTTCTAGTCCCAGGCTAGATATTACAAAAATGTTACGTAATAAAAAGAACTGGAACCCATCTAAGTGAGCAAAAGCTAATACCCATATATCTGTCCATTAAGTCTCAAGTTTCCCAATATTTGTTTCAAACAGAAGCGGATGGTAATATTTTTTTAAAAAATCATAGACATTAACAACGTCTATGTGAACGTAAGAAAATAATCCCATTTTCTATATATACATCGGAGCCCAATTAACGAATGTATAAACAATTTATACAACAACTGATTTCGTCAGAAGTACAGTATCAATTATGAAGAAATAAAACTAATTTTGACATCTTACTTTATCTATTATATTTCTTTAAAAAGAAAACGTTTCTATCCAAGCAAACATTCGCTTACTTTTAATTGAAATATCTTATGATTGTAAAGGATCGATATAAACGGCAAGAAATAAGAATTTCCAGCAAAAAGACGTTTTCTCGATAAATAGTTTCGTTTTCTCGTATATCTAATATTTATCTAGTCACTGAATTAAGCGGAAGGAAATTGAAAGTTTTCGGTTTACAAAGCGTGAAGTATTCAGTAACTATATGTGGTTAAGCAGTGAAGAGTAATTTAGTAAATGGCATCCTTTTAAATGCCATTAGAAGCACATATATCTGAAACTCGGATGTAGATCTTAGTTTAATAAGTAGACTGGTTTTAAGTTTGTTGCTTAACAGAGAAGGAATTTGATGACTTTTTAGTAAATTTACCAAATTCAGAAATATTCAGGCTCTATCCTGTCTTTTACTATGGTTTGGACCGTTATTACATTACATTACATTACATCTTCAGGCTGCTGTGTATTAACACAAATTAATTAGCTCACCTCAGTGTTCACCTATGGAGAAAATGTGTCCAAGGATTGCCGACTGGGATTGAAAGATTTTTTTTTAAATTGTACTCCGTAATAGAGAAAAAAATTTTACATCTTGGGTTATTTTGTTTTTAAAAAATAATGAAAATAATATTTTAAAATTTAAATTATTCGGGGAAAAAATCTGGTATAGTGTGTTTAAACGCTCCTAAATTCCTTTGATGGACGAAATTTATAAAAAGAATCCTTTTGCAGGGTTCAGAAAAATTCAGGCTATCTGAAAATATCATTTTTATTGGATTATCAGCATTTATGTAGCTGTAAATGACACGTATTCTCAACGGATTAACACTGAGGTGAGCGAATCCAACAGGGTTAATACATGCCAGCCTTAATACTTGTTTACCGTGCATTGGCACCGATATCACGATGTTTTCTATGTATATAAAAGGCGATTTACGTAAAAAAAGGATTAGAAAAAATAGTAACAAGAGAATGTAACTCACATAGTCCGATCAAAATATATTTAAAGCGGTTCTATCCGGTACAGAAAAACAAGATGTGTTCCAACGTTTTCTACAGGCACACACTGCATTTATCACAATCCGCAAGGCAAAATTCTTTTCGAATAGGTCTGGTTGATAATATAACCTATTCTATCCTTGACGGCAAACGTGACAACATTTCTAGGGACCTTTTCTAAGAGTTAGGGTTATTATCGAGTAACTGCGTCTTTCCAAAAAAATAAAGTAATGAAGGAAAAATCACAAGATTCCTTTTTCCGACGACAGATGGCGCAGTTAAATTTAAATCATACTCATTCGTTTGAACATAATAATACATAAATTGAAACATAATTTAAAATACTAATATCACAATTAATGGAGGCATAGCCATCACGAAACATTCATTTTTGATTGTATATTAAAATACGGAATTTCGCTCTCTTAAAATTATATCGCTAATGAGACTATTTGCGATGTATTGAATTCAGAGACTCACAAACTCTAAGGTTTTATTACAAATATAGTAAATCTTGTTTAATATCTATTGGAACAACTGTTGAAAGTAAACTTAATATATTATTTCTATCTCTTATGTTTTCTGTAACTCGAAAGTATCTTATAGCTGAAATATAGTCTGTTCGAAAAATGTGAAGCTCTTGAATAATGGTTTATAAATGACATGACTTTAAATCTTAGACTTACTATGTCAGCTGCAGTCACTTGCGTACATTAATTAGGAATCTGATAACTCTTCTAATTAGCGTTATAAGTTTGTGTTTTGCTCGGGGGGGGGGGGGGGGGGGGAGGCTGTACGCTTTGCGAGATATCAATTTTCCCTTCGTTTATCTTCTCTTCTCCTCTTACTTCACTTTACATTAAAATTCTCAGATCTGTCGCCAAGTTTTCTTTTTTTTGAGCCAAAAATATTTAATGAGGTCTCTTGAGAAAGTTAGGTCCCTATTCAGGGAAAGCACTGGGAGAAAATTGGGAAATATGTGACCTCAAGCATTAACTCATGAATGAACAGCAGGTGGTGCAGGAGCTTTAATTAATGAATCGTGTCAAATAGCGTAGAAGGTAGAAAACTTGAGGTCAAAAACCGTTGTTTTGCCTTTAAAACTCCACTGAAAACTCCATAAGAATTAACAGATTTCTTGGGGCTAGTATCTGTTCCAACCACACCTATCTGAGTACATGACTTTTGTAATGAATGTACAAAAATTCTTTACCTAATTCTTGACTATTAGAGAGAAATGTTTTATTTAAAATAAACTGTGAATCTTTATATCGAAATTTCAAGTTCATGAGGGTTACGTTATGAAGCTTGTGATAAAGAATATTTTCTGCTTTCTTTAAAAGTCAAGTAATACTATAGCGGTGCAGAAAAGTCTAAACTTTAAAAAAAAATTTTAAATTATTGTAAAAAAAATTTTTTGACGTAGGATTACGTTCCTCAATAAGGTCCTCCAGAATGCAAAATTTCAGATTTCCGTCCGGCGTCGCAAGTTATAGTTTTGGCAGCGCGCGAAACCCAGTCTGTATCTCTTGCGCAAGCAGTGAACAGTTAAACAGAAAAGTACAAAATGCATCAAAAAAAAAAAGAAAAGGTAAGTAAGGAAAAGTAATCCTACGATAATAATCCGCTGTAGTTTCGTTAGAAGGGACTACCTGAATTTTTTAATTTTTTTTTATTTTTGACGTCCGGACAAGAAATTGTATATAATATTGTAGCATATTGCATACATATTGTAGCATATTGTAGACTTATTATTTGTAGCACAATTGTATACATATTGTAGCATCCATTCACATTGCATTGAAAATTTCATTTGAATTTTAAGATTTTGAAAAATAAATTTTAAGATTAAAATGCACTTTGCTTCTTGATTTTTGGTATTTGCGTCAAGTTTTTGCACTATGTCACTTAAAACGGCTTCACAAAAAATTCATACATCAATTTTTTGCTCCAACATAAAATTAACTTTGGATTATATATATATTTTTCGACTGCAACTCGGTTTTTATCAAAATTTAACTTATCGGTAATTTCAATCGTCAGTTTAAGCTCTTTAACAAAATCTGACGCTAAACTGCTTACACAGATTAACTATAACCTTCTACAAAATTGTCCCTTTCAAATATCATGTACTTTGAACAAAACAAAGGAGACTCATGGTTCTTTTAATAGACATATAAGAAGAAAAAAAATGTTTTAGGAAAAAATGTATTAAAAATTTGTTCTAATATCATAGTTTTAAAATTTGTAAACAAATTTTTAGCACTTGTAACTATCTCTCTATTCTAAAAAAAAGTAACTCCCGCTGCCGCTGTCAACAGCTTGTCATGCTATCTCCTCCGAAAACGCTGGGGTATGGGGTCGAGAGCGATACCAATGGATGCAAAAAAATAGGGGGACCAAAGTTAGACATGTCTCATTTTCGTCGCACTTTAAGTTTTTTTAAATTTTATGTTTTGTTGGAAAATATTGACTTTTTCATCTTCAGATTACGATAACTCGCCAAAAATGATCGTAGAATGTTGATCTTTTTACAATCTAAGACTACAGACATTTCTCTTTCAAACTAGACCTCATTTGTTAAAAAATATTTTGAAACAGACTAATATTTTCATCAAAAAATGAAACACAGTTTTTCAAGTAATATTGACTTTTTTATCTTCAGATTACGATAACTCGCCAAATAATGATCGTAGAATTTTTATCTTTTTACAATCTAAGACTACAGACATTTCTCTTTCAAACTAGACCTCATTTGTTTAAAAATATTTTAAAACAGACTAATATTTTCATCAAACAATGAAACACAGTTTTTCAAGAAATATCGTCCCATATGTGGATGCAATATCGATGCTCCTTGAGTTTTTATCTTACAAAGAAAATATTTACATCATCTGGAAGCTGAAAGCTTTCTTATTCATATAAATCTCATTTCAAGTCTATATCTTAAATTTTCGATTTTTAATTGAATTTTAAAGCTGATAATTCAACAGTGATGAAACGCCCTTCGCATTAAAGGTGACAACAGTAAATGGATGGAAGCTGTTACATTGCCCGAGAATCACCCCTATATATCTCGCTATTAGCCATAAAGAGGAACGAGCGTAGCGAGCCCAGGGGCTGAGCCCCTAGTTTTATAAATAAAGATATTTAAATACGGTTTTGGGGTACAATACGGTTAAATGCAGTGAGTATTATTAACATGAAAAAATAAACAAAATTTAGGCAGTTTTTGTCACAGTTCTATGTCATCATCCCTAGTTTTCAAGAAATGTTTACTTTGGTATTAGTTTACACAACCCGGATGAATATGGCATGAGACGTCCTTAAGGCTGGCGTGTACTAACCCTATTGGATTCACTCTCCTCAGTGTTAAGCTATGGGGAAAATGTATCTACTACTGACAGGTGCATAAGGCTTATAATTCCAATAAAAATGGTATTTTCAGATAGTCTGAACTTTCTTGCACCTTGCAACAGGATTCATTTCAAGAATTTAGTGCACCAAAGGAATTTAGGAGCGTTTAAAACACACTACATCAGATGTTTTCCCCCGAATAATTTAAATTTTAAAGTATTTGCAATTTAAAAATTTTTATAAAGACTGCCTCAAAGTCTGAAATTTCTTTCTCTATTGCGGAGTACAATTTAAAAAAAAAATCTTTCAATCCAAGTCGGCAATCCTTGGACACATTTTCCCCATAGGTAAACATTAAGGTGAGCAGATCCAATAAGGTTAGTACACAGCAGCCTTCATTGCTTTACACAGTTGAAACAGGAAATAAAAAACAAAATATAGTTTTATTAGAGGCTAAAAAAATAAAGCCTTATGTTGTAGAAGAGCTGGATGATATAATTCCAAGAAGTAGAAAACTCGGTGTGTGGTCGAAAGACTTTTCAATAATAAAGCTTTTATAACCACACCAGAGGCAAAATAAATAAATAAATAAACTTGGGGAACACAAGAGGCATTGAATTAAAATCCAAAAGGGTGGCGTAAAAGAAAAACTGTCTGTGTGGTCATTGATAGCGATGAAAAGACTATAAATGTTGTAAGATAGATGGTGACGTTAAGTTATTTTATGGCCCACAATAAAACTTTAAAATCATTGTCAAAGTGTTATCCCAAACGAAAATTATGTCGGGGAGGCACTTGGTATACTTCGAACATGAGCAGTAAAATAAGAAACCAATTGGGGTAGGAACTGTTAAGATAAAGGCATCCCACTGTCCAATGATAGAAAAAGGATCGGGACAAATTAGCGCCAGAAAACGGACACCAGCCCCTCAAAAAAAAAAAAAAATAAGAATAAAAATAAAAATAAAAATCGCGAGCCAGATTTCTCTGGCTGATCCCCATGGACTGACACCCTGGAGATTCGCTGGCGCTGATACTTGCGGATGTTCCTAGAGTCTGAGAGTATGATGCCGAGTCTGTCCTGATGTGGGTATCCGTCAACGGACGCCTTCATCGCTACCTTTTTCAGCAGTCGTAAGTGCCTCTCGTAAGAACTTATAAATCTTTGCTTTGACTGATTATTTTGCCTCTGCATTTGGATTCCTCGTGTATTATTTGATAATTTGAATTTGAATCTTATTTTATTATAAATTTTACTTTAAAATAATTTCTATGTATAGTCTAATAAAAGTATGTTAACGGCCAATTCTTTATGTTTCCTTTCTTGTCCCACACATGCATGCACCAATTAAGGCTCTATTATATGTATTATTTATTAAAGCTCTATTCTCACCAATATATGTCACAAGTTTGCTATACTTTTCATTACCGCAGTCAAATGTTTTACTTTCACATGAGTGTTTTTCTTAAGGCTGCCCTGTAGTAGCTCAAGTGTAGGGATCTTCAACCCGTGGCCCACCGAAACATTTTGATCATGCAAAACGAAAGTTTGATATAAATTTGAAAAAAAAAACTTAGAACAGCAAATCCTCTCACACAAAAAATATCAAGAATACACGGGGAAAAGTAGCCAATGGCGCATAAATAATAAACTGGTAATTGTATTCAGAATCCTGAGACGAAATAAACACATGCACAAACAGCATGTCATGGCTCTTTCTTTGCAGAACCTCACGTGCATCTCGTCTGCCTCCATTTATTCTGTTTCCTGCAATATAAAGTTCAAAATACATTGATTCAACACCCATTTTTTGTTGTTTGTAGAAAATAATAAATAAAAGCATTTTTTTTAATTAATAGGTTATAAAAGTACAAAATACAGGGTAATTCAAAATGAATTACCCGATTTGAAATCAGTATATTATGAAAAATATTGAACATAGAAACTAAAAATTATTTTATATTACATGGCTAATCGTAAAGTTTTTTTTACAGACCAAATTGAAGGTGCTCAATATGCACACCTTTGGATGCACGACATATGTCTATACGGTAGGCAAATTCGTCCCAAACTTTTGCGAGCGTGTCTGCTTATACTACTTCCACGGCTGTTATGCGTACACAAACAACCCGTGTCTTCGAATTGTTTATACCATCGCCTAATGGTCTGAGAGGTAGGGACTTCAATACACCAGGGCTTTGTCGACGAAAATCACGCTGAATTGTTGTTACGGACTCCCACTTTGCAAAGCGTAGAACACAAAATGATTTCTTTTGTGCAGTCGCCATCTTTGCAAACACTGAAGTGGCGGGCAAAGGAAGAGTGTTAGCGCTACTTGTCGGCAACTGCGTGAAACTCGAGATTTCCCTCTTTCTGCCCATACATTATTCTATCAAAACGGATTAAAAGTTGAATAGTTTTTTTTCTTTTTTAATCTGGGGGATTCTTTTTCAAACGCCCTGTACTTTTTAAAACACACCCTACATACAAAACTTCAGTGACGTGTTTTGAGAGAAATAATCCTTCATCATCATGCTATAAAAAACAAATCAAACAATCATCTCAAAGGCTGAAACTTGTTTGCAAATAATGCATTTTTCCGCTCTGCTTCTACTATTTATTTCACAGATATGTGGCCCTCGGACTTTGCGAAATTATTGGTGTGGAAACGTGAACGTGAAAGGTTGAAGACCCCTACTTTAGTGGATTCTCTCAGCTCAATGTTAACCTATAGAGAAAAATTCCAATGATTTTCGACTGAGATTTAAATATTTTTTTTAAGAAACTGTACTCCGTAATAAAGAAAGAATTTTTTGACTCTGATATCTTGTTCATTGGAGAAATTTCGCCACCAAAGGAAATTATGTGCGTTTAAAATACAGTATACCACACTTCCCCCCGAATAATTCAAATTTAAAATCATTATTCGCGTTTCTTTTAAAGAATGAAAAATATTCCAGACTAAAAAACTTCTTTCTTTCTTGCGGAGTACGATTAAAGAAAAAATATTTATATCCGAGTCAACAATCACCAGAAAAAATTTCTCCGTAGGTTAAGGCTGCTGTGTGCTAACCCTATCGGATTGGCTCACCTCAATGTTAACCTATGGTGAAAATGTGTCTACTATTGACAGCTACAAAAATATCGATAATGCAATAAAAATGGTATTTTCAGATAGCCTGAACTTTTCTGCAACTTGCAATAGGATTCATTTTATAAATTTCGTCCAACAAGGGAAATAGGAGCGTTTAAAACACACTGCACCAGAGTTTTACCCCCAAATAATTTAAATTAAAAAATATTATTTTCATTGTTTTTAAAAACGAAAAATGTCCCAAGGTGTAAAATTTATTTCCCTAATACGGAGTACAATTTTTTTTAAAAAATCTTCCAATCCAATTCGGCAATCCTCGGACACATTTTCTCCATAGGTTAACATTGAGTTGAGCGAATCCAGTATGTTGAGTACACAGAAGCCTGAAGATGTAATGTAATGTAATGTAATGTAATGTAAAAATGGTCCTAACCATAGTAAAAGAAGGATAGAGCCTGAATATTTCTCAATTTGGTAAATTTTCCAAAAAGTCGTCAAATTCTTTCTGTGTTAAGCGACAAAATTAACCTTTTCCTTCCGGTTTGGGACAGCATGTATCCCAAGAATACGGGCCCAAGTATGAATATATACCGGGTGGCCATAATTAAACTGACAGTGCTCACAGTGTTCTGTAGCGCGATCTATTTGCGAGAATGACGCCACATTTTGTAGGAAGATTAAACAAGACGGGGGACGAAGGATTCCGCGAAAAAATAAATTAGTTCCAAAAGTCACCGCTAGGGGAATATTTGGCGCTGTGTAATAGAAAATAGAGTGTTAACAAATGCAAATGAATACGGAAATTACCTTTTATTTTGCATTAAAATGAGGTTCAATGTGGCTGCCGTTGTTGTGGACCACATATTGCATTCTGTGCACAGTATGCACAACAGCAGAAAGTAACATTTCTGCAGGAATCTCCCGTACAGTCCGTGATATGTTATCCTTCAACGTAGCCAGGTCCTGGACCACTCCTTGATAGACCTTGGACTTAAAGTAACCCCATAGCCAGAAGTCACATGGGGTAAGATCAGGCGACCGAGGTGGCCATGCAGTTGGAAAGTAGCGGCTAATGATTCTTTCTGTTGTGAATTTCTGTCGTAGCAGCTGTTGCACCCGTACAGCAACGTGTGGAGGGGCTCCATCTTGCATGAAAATGATTTCCCCCAGGCATTGTCTTTGCTGAAGTGCCGGAATGACAAAGCTGTTCAACATGTGGCGATATTTCTCTCCGGTAACAGAACAGGTTTCCGGTCCTGTCGGGGTAATGTTCTCATAGAAGAATGGACCTACGATAAATTCCGCTGTGATCCCACACCAAATAGTTACCTTTGGTGAATGTAAGGGAATTTCTGTGACTGCATGTGGTGATTTGTCATCCCAAATTCGGCAGTTCTGGGTATTCACAGTTCCATGCAGGTAAAAGTGGGCATCGTCTCCCCATAAGATTTTCCACGGTCAAGCATCATCCACCTCCATTCTGGCAAGGAGAGCAAAAGTCAATCGCTTATCATGGTCGGGGTACAGTAACTTTCTGTACACGGCTGATCTTGTACGGATAGAAGTTGATAATCTTTAGTAAGATTTTCCATACCGTACTGTAAGGCATATCCATATTCCGAGCTAATCCACGAGCGCTAGGGGTGGCAGCAATATTGTCTGGTCCTCTGTCGACAATCGCCGTGGCAACTGCTTCGATTGTATCCTGTGGTACACTTTTCGTCCTCTGCCTGACTGAACCTTCAGAGAACCTGTTTTCTCAAACGTCGCAACCATTGTTTTTAGCCCATTAACTGACACAGGACCGTTACCTTTACGCATTTTTTTGTGCGTTCTAAAAGCACGAAGAGCGGCTGACGCGTTGCACTGGTTGAGGTAAAAGAATTTGACCAGTAACGCACGCTCGACTAAAGAAGGAGACAATGCACATAAACTTTCAATCCGATTGATTCGAAACGTAACACATTGCCTTTTAAAACCCAAGCAGCTGGCACTGTGCCAATGGATGTAACGTGAAATTTGAATAAAGAACTTCTTCTTCTGCTCAGCGTACGTGATATTGCAGATCACGAGATTTTATCGGTGTTTATGTCGATTTTACGCTTTTTTAAAAGTGTTGCCATATTGCACTTGAACTAAATAAGAAAATGTGCATAATAAAAGGTAATTTTATTCCGTATTAATTTGCATTTGTTAACACTCTTTCTATTACACAGCGCCAAATATTCCCCTAGCGGTGACTTTTGGAACTAATTTATTTTTTCGCGGAATCCTTCGTCCCCCGTCTTGTTTAATCTTCCTACAAAATGTGGCGTCATTCTCGCAAATAGATCGCGCTACAGAACACTGTGAGCACTGTCAGTTTAATTATGGCCACCCGGTATATACATATTTATATATATATATATATAAATATATATATATATAAATATATATGTATATATAGTATATATTATATGCATATATATACATATATATATATATATATATATATGTGTGTGTGTATATATATATATACATATATATATATATATACATATATATATGTATATATATATATATATATATATATATATATATATATATATATATATATATATATATATATATATATATATATATATATATATATATAAATATATATGTATATATAGTATATATTATATGCATATATATACATATATATATATATACATATATATATATATATATATATAAATATATATGTATATATAGTATATATTATATGCATATATATACATATATATATATACATATATATATATATATATATATATATATATATATATATATATATGATGATTAAAGCATAAGCTATAGTTAATTATATTAATGAGCGTTAAACAGTAAAATTCTATTATAGTCCTAGTGTGGTCTCCAATTCAGGAAGTAGACTGTCTTTCGCAGCGAGAAGTTCAGGGTCATTCGCTCGCACACGCGCGTATCTTACATAACCATCGAATGTTCAAGCAAAAAGGGGCTCTAGAAGAGAGCCTACGCCTATGTGACTTATGTAACGGAAGAGAAAGAAATTACGCAGTTCGGGGAAATCTTTGATAGAATCAAGACATGCGTCTGTCGGGAGCTCTGTGAGATGATTGAAAATGGCGATTTAGCTGGATTAATTGGGTATTGGATTAATGTTAATTAATAAAGAGGTGTTTAAAAGTTAATTAAGTATTAGTTCTTCCACCGGCCTACTGTTTTATGACTGCATTTAGAGTAATTAGTGTGTTTAGATGGGTGAACGGCGATATGGTCGTGACATATATATATATATATATATATATACTAGCTGAAAACCCGCACTTCGCTATGGAGTACATTCAAATCGTCACGTTGAAAGGTGACATTTTCACAAACAAAATACAAATGAACTCCTATATAATAAAGTGAGTACAATTACAATCAAATATAATCAAAATTCACTGCATTATACAATTACATGTCTCTGAATACAACATTGGTGGAAAGAAGTCACGACAAACAGCAAGGTGTGTGAGAATTAGAACACATCAAGGTTACAGAATCAAGAGCTTTGTCCATAACCCATCATAAATTAACTTCACCGAAACAAATCCAAAGTTAAATCTCCTGAATCTTTATTATAATACTAAACTCACTCTTATGACTTCGTTGCACCATCACACAAAATATATGAAATTAAAGGAATATACAATGAAATCTATAATGAATATTCAAAATATATGGAATTAACATAGTATGCAATAAGTTTAAAATTATTATTCAATGTGCAATGAAATTCAAATAACTGAAATATTATTGGCTAATATAATCTAAATAACTTTTTAATTAAATCAAAGTCCTTCATTCAATAATGAGTAATTAAATAACGTATAATTCTTGGAGTCCTTAAGCTCAGTTTAAATTGAAGTCGTTATACATTGTTTATCAAATAAGTCCTTATTGTATGTGGTTTATATTCAGTGTTTACATTTTACATATGATTTCAAAACTTCATCGTTTACACCAATTATACATCGATCTCCATTTTTCATATTCCTAATTTTGAATACTTACATAAATTTTGAAATAATTCACAACGTATAATTCAGAGGATTTTTCAATAAGTTCAAGTTCAAAACAACATTACTTTAGACAATATTATTACAAAATTGATTTCTTATATTATTCTGAAAGTTTCACTTCAATTACAGCATAGATTTAGATACCTGTCAAGTTTTTTAACAATACATAAGATCATAAATTAAACAACTCAAAATAACTTGTTATAAATTCTTAATTAAGTAAATGGGCATCATTTTCATATTAGGTAATTTTCAAAAACATTATGTGCTTTAACATCGTCACTAGTTTCAGTTCAAAATATTCAAATTCTAAAATCATTGGTACCAATCATGACATAAGTGACAAACCTGGAGGTGAAATGGGCTATCCTCTGTGATGTCCAACGTGAAAGATTGTTAGTGATCACGAGGGTGCTGTGATTCAAAGACAGCAAGAGGCTCATCCCTCTGCGGGAGGAACTACCCCTTGTGCTGGCAAAAGGGTTCTCCGGTGTCAACAAAAATAACAACTCAGATCATCAACATACTTGGCAAAATTAGGGGTAACCTGTGACATGTCATGTTAGCCCTAACATTGACAAAATTTTTCTTTAACTTAGCACATCAACATTTTCTTTTTAATAAATATTCTTTTAAAATAATTCAGATGGTAATTTGTGGAAGGCAAACTTGCATCAAAAATTCTCTAAATATGATTAACTACGAAATTTAGGTAGGTATCTAAATCCATCAAAGTTAGGTTATCTTCATCATGCGTCAACAGCAATCTTCACTGGGTTATCAAAATATCGTAAGATTATAGGAGTCATAGTCAGGTAGTCATTTGAGTCATAGTTGGGTAGTCTTAATCATCATAGATAGGTTTTTTTTTCCTAACACTATTAATTTTTACTTGGGATCTTTGGCGTTTTGGGGTTTACTGTTATTAAAATAGGAATTTTACTTTTTCTAGTTGCTAATCGAAAATTATCTGCAGGGTTGAAAGGTCTTAGTCTAGTACAGTGTACAATTTCCGAGGTTTTCTTAGTGAGGGAATTGGGTCTGTTAATTTCAAAATTTACTCTAGAAATTTGTTTCAAAATTTTATATGGACCAGAATAAGGGGGAGTAAGTTTAGGAGTATTTTGGTAACGAAACTCTTCGTACATTACTATATCACCTACCTTAAATTTAGATTCCTCAAAACGAGTGTCATATCTCTCTTTATTTACTTCATGATTTTTTATAGTTCTCTGTATAGCAATCTTCCTCGCTTCTTCAATTGGTGGGTACATGTCTTGATCATCAAGTAAATTTTTGTGGGGTGGTTTTCCATGCATTAAATAAGAAGGGGGAAATTTTGTTTCGGTATGGGGTGTGTCGTTATATTCATTCGTTATTTCACGTAATAATTTTGTCCAGGAGACTTTACCAGGGTGTGAATTTAATTTACATTTAAGCCTAGTAATCAGGGTCTGATTTACTCTTTCATTTTTTCCGTTTGTTTGTGGTCTATGCGAAGTAGTTAGCAATTGTGTAATATTATTGTTTCTCAAAAAATGTTTAAATTTGGAGGAAGTAAAAGCACTATTTCTATCACTTAAAATTTTCTTAGGTACTTGGTGTTGAAAAATTTGTGTTAAACAATTAATATAAGTATCTGTATTTTCATTTTTAGAAGCAAAGGTCCATATATACCTCGTGGCATGATCTATAACTATGTGTAAATATTTCTTTGTAGACTCATAATAATTTAAGCCACCAACAGTGTCTATGGCAAGAATTTCAAAGGGTTCACCGGTAGGGGTAACATTTGTAAGAGACCAAATCTTTTTTGTCTAGACTTCTTATTTAATTGACATACTTCACAATGTTTCACATAGTTACTCACATCTTTAGTTATTCCAATCCAATAATATTGAGGGGATATCAGATTTAACATTGCCGAAACTCCTAAATGTAAATAGTTAACATGGGCTTTTTCTAATAATTTTAAACGTAAAGAGAAGGGTACAACAATTTTCATTAAACCTTGTTTTTTAATTGTCCATACATTATTAACCTTTTTAAACTTCTTACCGTTTACATTATCTAAATTTTGATGATGCTCGATTTCTTGCAATGTCAACAATGGGTCACGTTCACGTAAAGTTTCATGGTGGGAAATTGGGTTTCTAGTTAACATATCGGCTTCATAATTTGTAGAACCTTTTTTATATTTAATGTCAAAATCGTACATGGAAAGTTTAAGTGACCATCGGAATAATCGTCCAGTTGGGTGTTTAATACTTTTTAACCAGACAAGTGCAGCATGATCCGTATGAACAGTAAAATGAGTCCCATGTAAATAACAATAATATTTATCAACAGCATCAATAATTGACAAGCATTCCAGCTCGGTAATGGCATAATTTTGTTCATAGGTTCTAAGTTTTCGAGAATGATAGGCTATGGGATGCAAACTTCCATCAGGGTGTTGTTGTTTTAAAATTGCGCCTACCGCTTGTCCGGACGCATCCACGAAAATATGGCATGGATAATTTGGGTTATAAATAGATAAAACAGGTTTAGATATTAGAGCGTCTTTTAAATCCTGAAAAGCTTTCTGGCAATCATCTGTCCATTCAAATTTAGTGTCTTTCTTCAATAATTTATTCAATGGTACTCTTAATTTAGCATAGTTGGGAATGAATTTATTATAAACATTTACGCTACCTACAAATCTTTGCAAGTCTTTAACATTCCTGGGAGGTTGAAGTTTCTTAATAATTTCTATATTAGCGTTACTCGGGTGATAACATCCCTTTTCCACTTCATATCCCAAAAATTTTATTTTTGTTTGGGCAAATTGGCATTTTGAAAATTTCAATTTTATGTTTTCTTTTTCACAAATCGAGAAAATAGTTTTTAAATGCTCTAAGTGATCTTCGAAAGAGTCTGAAAATATAATTATATCGTCAAAATAGTTGAGCGCAAATTTAATTTGGTATTTATTTAAAATTTGTCTGAGTGTTCTTTGGAATATGGCAGGAGCGCTTTTCCAGCAAAAAGGTAATCTTTTCCATTCATATAAGCTAAAGTTTGAGGTGAAAGCTAATTTTTCTGTATCTTTTTCATTTAGTTTAATATGCCAGTAGCCACTCGCGAGATCAAGGGTGGAGAAAGTCTTAGCATTGGTTAGTTGATCTAAAACTGCGTCGATTCGGGGAATTGGTTCCGAGTCCGTTTTTGTAATACTATTTAGTTTTCGGTAATCGATACACATTCTGGATTTTGAATTTTCATCTTTCTTGTAAGCCAACGTAATTGGGGAAGCATAGGGTGAATGAGATGTTTTTATTAAACCTGCAGCTAAAAGCTCGTCTATTTGCTTCTTAATTTCGGCATTATCTTTTGGCGACGCCCTGTATGGACGAAGGGAAATTGGTAGTTCAGAATTCAAAATTACTCTTTGTGGTTCAAGACGTATACATCCAACATCATATTTATTTTTCGCGAAAATATTATTATACTCATTCAATATTTTGTTCAATTGAACACTTTCATCGTCAGCAACATTATTTTCATTTTCAATTTTATAAAAACGAGTATCACAATTTCTATTATATTTAGTATCAAGATTTATAGTATTATGAGAACAAGTATGTGGCACATTAGGATTATCATATGTTAAAAATATATTGCAATTATTAGTAACATTTTCCAAAGACAAAGTAGATGAAATATTATTTTTTCCTTGGTAAACACAAAAATTTTTAAAATCCAATTTAAATTTAAATAGAATAATAATTTCCGACGATAAAATTGCATACTTTAAATTTGTTTCAATAACATAAAAATTCACAAATCTATTCAACTTACCGATTCGACACTTTGTAGAAATTATTTTATTAGTTTTTATTTTACCTGCGAGGGTACTGACCTGTGAATTGTCCGATGGAAGAATTTTCACATAATATTTAATTTTATCATATACAGTTCGAGAAATAATGTTAATGGTGCTACCTGTATCTATCAGGCCGATAATCAGTTCAGTACCGATTTCTAGGTCTACGATGAACATCCGTCATTGTCGCTGTTCTGTCATGTTGCTGTTATAATTGTTTGCATGTTGTGGAGGCTGGAACCGAGTCCTGGGACGTTCCTCTTCTCGAAAATTCTGGGGCCATCTATGCCATGGTCGCAGTTGTTGGTGCCGGAATCTAGGTGACTCGTGTTGTGGGAATCTGACATAGTCATCTCGCCGATCGAACGGTCTGCGAAAACCGGACTGTTGGTTATGCAAGTCTCTATTATGGTGTTCTTTCCGCTTATCTTCGTAGCTGTTGATCATTTTCCTCGCAAGGGAAATCCACTCAGTAGTTGTACCAACGTTACTTATTAAAAATAAATCCCTGTATCTTGTCGGCAATCCGTCTGTGAGACCTTGAATTATAATTTCTTCTTCAAGTTTTAATGCTTTACCGATATTAATTTTCTTTTTAAATAATCATTTATATTTTGACTTCCAGAAAGGCTCAACCTGCTGAAACCTTCGAATGAAACCTGTTTTTCTTCTGAGAAATAGTCACTGATTTTTATTTTAACTTCATCTCACTTTTGTGATTCTATTAGGTTTTCGATGTAAAATTCCAAAGCCTCGTCCGATAGAAAATCCGGAAATATTTGTAGCTTTTCTTCTTCTGTCAATTCAATAGTCTTTTTCTCGAAGAATTTCAACCAGTTATTAATTTTGACCATTCCATTAGGATTAAATTTCGGAAGATTACTTAATTGATTTGGTGAAGATATAGCACTGTTTTCCAATAATTGTTTGTCGTAAACTCCAGAATTATCCCCTTGTTTTTCTTCAGGTTGGTCAGAGTCACGATGATCAGCCAATTTTTTATTTAAATCTTTCGATGTCATTTTCCTTTGCTCGTTTCGAAAAGGGAAATCAAAACTAGGTCATTTCATTTTCAAGTATTACGCTGGCGAACTCCTATTGCGCTTCTCTCAAGGTCGGTATTTCACGCGCACACACATAGTCCAAGGCAATGGATTCGAAATCCATTGGGGTTTCCCCGCACAGGTACGAATCCTGTCGACTCTATGTAATATATCCATTACATATCGTTCTTAAAAGGCAACCTGAAAAGGAAAACTAGCTCAAATTTACATGGCTGGAGCTAGACTCAGCCTGAAAGGAATTAGAATTTTGAAGCAGTCGTGTCGAATAGTTTTATTAGAGTGATAGTAACATCTGTCCATCTCAGACGACAGTTCGGAGCGAAGTGTAATATCACCTTTCAACCTTACGCGCTAGAAGCGAGGTACATGTGTCTTTTATTTTGAAGTATCAGCGGAATTTGGGGCTGGCGATGCGAACCCACGCCTTTATCGAGACGTATACACGTGTAGAAATGCAACGTTTGCTGTTTTATGGGGAGTTCTGTTGCTATGGGTTTTTAAAGCGCTAAAGTAATGTTACTGGGGATTGGATTTAGGAAAGGGAATTTAAATGACAGAATGGAGGGCCTTATATTTAATTTATTACATATATATATATATATATATATATATATATATATATATATATATATATATATATATATATATACGCACACACACATTAGCCTTCACATTGCGCACAGTGAATCCAATACGACTACTATCAATAAGATTTAAACAGGATGTCTTTACCTTTTTAATCTTCTGTTGCCTTTTTACCGTTACCAACAACTGCATTTGCTTTCCAGAAGAACTTCTAAAGACTAGAAAAATATCTTCGATTAAAATCCTATTTCTCACTCACAATAAGAGAAAGCCAAATCGAAAGCAGTCAAGCATAATAACCTAACGCGACAGCTATTAGATGAAGCCCAACTTTCTATCCCTGATTGTTCTCACTGGCGCATCTTTTATTTATGAAAATCATTTCCACGAAATTGGACAAAATGGATTTCCCCGCGCTTCTAACTAATCTTAAAAGTATTTACACTCGAAAGAAGCATAAATATTCCCAACTACCATAAACCGAAGACATAATGCGTCGGATCCAATTTTTATTCGGGCAGACGCTCTGGCTTTCAAAAACTCTGTATTTCGTCAGATGGTAAATAAACTTTTTATTCGTTTGACTAAATAGGAAGAGAAAGGAGTCTCAAATTCTACTTAGTTAAAAAAAAAACACTGGTTTAATCCAAATTGATTAGTTTGAGAAGGATTTAGTCCGGACGAATTCATGCTTGTTTTTCTAAGCATAGAGACGCGTTTTATTTTTAGAGACAAAAGAAATTTTATTTTGTATTTCTAAACTGCTTAAAAATTTTCGAGGATAACAAATTACTAAAAACATCCTGTTAAGGGAACCGTGTACCTTTATTTGAGCAAATCTTTGTTATTGTAATATTGATTGTTATTGTAATATATATTTACAGGTGGATATAAAAAAAAATGGAAACACTAAGAAACATCATGAAAATCCTTTATTTACACGGCAAAGGATCACCTTTGTCATATAATACCACCTGATTCAAATTGAAATTGGATTATACAAGTCATGAATAGTGGTTAAAAATATTTTATACAATTCTTCAGGGGAAAATAATGAAAGTGTGGATATCGATACCTGGCGCTATCCGCTTATACAGATCACGGTGTTTGGATGATATATAGTCGGGGGGATTGTACAGGGTAAGATAAGATATTTGACTTTTTTTTCATGCTCTTCAAACCAATACTTGATAGATTTAGCTGTATGTATAGGGGGATTATCATCCTGGAGAACGCCATCTCCTGCAAGAAACAATGTTTGCACCATAAGATAGACTAGTGAGCTAAAATTTTGACATAGTCCTCCCCATTCAATCTCTCTCTTAGGGTTACAATAGGGCCTGAAAAAAACCATCAGATGCCATATCAAACCCTGATAGATCTACCTCCATGATTGACAGTTGAGATGAGACAGCCAGATTCTTACGCTTGTGTAGGTGTTCTCTATACATACGCGCGTCTTGTTGCGAGGAACAATGTGAACAATGATTCGTCAGACCAAATGCCGTTTTTCGACAAATTACTCGAGCAGGAATTGCGCTCGTGGCACCATTGTGGAAGATATTTTGTATTGGCGTCTATTACAAGTGGCTTAGGAATAGCTACTCTTCCGTAACTGCTTTGTTTGTGAAGTTCCGTTCTACCTCTAATGGTTGATACTGAAGCATGCAGATGCAGATTGAGCTCTTCGGTCATTTTGGTTGCAATTGTGTTCTTTCTTGATGTCACAATCCGCTTCAATACCTCGTCCGTCTTTTTCACTCAGCTCTCTCTTCCGTCCACTATTCTCTTTGCCAAAGTATGTTTTTCCATGCACTCTGTATGCTATCATGACTTTCGATACCATAGCTCGAAAAACACCCATAAGCCTGGGGGTTGCAGTAACATATACTCCAATTTAAACGCGCTCCAACAACTTGCCCGTTTAGCAAGGTATGCATGATTTGACATTTTACGATGTTTTCCCAAATAGCACGATGCCCTTAGCTTCATTACTGCTACCTGATAGTAGAATAATACATAAACTATATTATATAGTTTATGTATTATTCTACTATAGTACCGGTATATAATATAGTTATTATATACATAAACTATATTATATACCGGTGTTCAGATTCGTTTTTTAAGGAATACGAAGCACATTCAGAAACACCACTAATATTGATAGGTGTTTCCATTATTTTGATAACCACCTGTATATATATATATATATATATATATATATATATATATATATATATATATATATATATATATATATATATATATATATCATTTCAATAGATACAGTTTGCAAAGCAGATACTGGAACAGCTGGAAAAGAATTTTTGGGACGCAGTAAACAGGCGAATAAATTAAAATAGTTTTATTTGTCGTTCATATGGAATTCCCCATAGGGAGGGAGCTAGACCGTGTGACATATGCTTTGTTCAAACACTATCAGAAAAAAGCCCGGCTTTCAGCCGTGTTCACATTTTTATATCGGGAAAGTACAGAAGAGGTGGTGCAACGGTAAATCCCTATGACGCTATGTTACGTCATGGACTATACCGTGTCCGATGATTCTTATCGGTTCAGTCTCCCTAGACAAGGGTTGAACTAAGTCTGCAAGGATATTTCTTTGTCTACAAGAGAACGAAGGGATTAAGTACTGCAATCTTTATCATATTTAGAAATTGAATAAATTATGTCTTACAGGAATATGGAGAAGTTAGATTATTAATATAAAAATTATTTTTATATTACATCCCCCCCTTCAAAGAAAAAGAAATTCCCCTTGCCAAACAAAAAGAAACAAAAAAAAATTTAATTTACCTATTCTGACAATTTAAAAATTGAACCTATCCACCAACTCTTCTGTGTACGAAACTAATATTCAGATCTCTGAATGCTCATTTACATGTAAAAATTTTAACAACAAACTTTGCATAATATTCTATCCAATTTCAATATTCTTTACAAGTTCAACATAAAAAATGCAAATCATACCACGAAAAGCACAATACAACATAAGAATATAAGAAAATAAGAAATAATTTCTTACAAAGAAGGTATGAAATTTACCGTTCTAAAGAGGGAATCGGAAAAATGGGCCCCGTAAGCTAAAGGTTTATAAAAATGTTAGAAAAAAAACAAAGCTTAAAATTTCTTTCATATCAAATATATACTTTTTCTCTTTTGGGCTCATCTAAGTATTTAGACACTACCAAATAGCTCTTAACACTGATTATCTATGCCACCCCATACATATATAATTTAGTATTAATTAAGGGAAAATCTGTGGTGTATCTGAAGTACGTATGGACGCCAGAGATGTTCAAAGCAATGTTAATTTTCCCAACATATTTTTTAAAAAAAACTTTTGAAAACTCCTTAGATAACATGAACTCTGCCAGATTATCTGATAAAATATCATTTAACCAAACCACATGAATAACAACAACGTACACAATTTATATTAATCATACTGGTCCATTTGACGTCTAAAAGTAGAAATTCAGCCGCACCACAAATTGCAATGAACACTGCAACTACGCCTTAATGTAATTTGGAGCGTCTATAAGAAAAATAATTATTTTATCTTAATTGATTAGTTGTTGGGGAAAATTTTGTTTACGCAATTTTGAAGAATAAAAAATGCTTTCATTGGTGAATACTCGATATCTTATGCTATGGCGTATTTTATTAAATTTTTTGTCTAGGAGTTTACTGATATATCCTATGAAAAAGTTAAATTTAAATGTATATAAATTTTTTACCTCTTCTATGAATACGTAAAAATAATCCGATGGCAAGATTTATAATTAGCAAAAAAATTATGTTTGCACATTAAAGAGAACATATTTCAAAGAGAAGTGGGTTTTGTGGTTTCTAATGACAGCCTGATAAAAAAAATTAAATTAGTAAGAAAAATTTCAGTATTTATTGAAAGTGTCTAAAACTGAAATTTAGAATGATAGATTGAGTAATTCTGTGTAAGAGAATCTAACAACATCAGTTATATTTAATTAGATTTTATTATTGCATAAAGAATCGATATTTTAAAACGTGGCAAGGACTTTCTTCTGAGGACATTGACCCATCCACACTACGAATTCATTAGTTTCTTTATTATGGGAGCATTCTATAGGGTAGTCAACACTGCTCCCTATGAAAGGACAGCACTGAAACGTCCATGCCTCATCCGGGATTCGACCCCGATCCCACACCATAAAATCCCCCAGACGTTAAACACTAAAACGATGAGGGCGGGTTAAAAAAAATAAATAGATAGAATAAATAAATAAATAAATAAATAAAAATTTTCTTTTGAAAGATGAATTTTGTCAATGGAATAAATAAAATGTTTTCTTGGGTTCATTTGAATCAGTCATTTTGAAAAGGATTCATGTCCACTTTTCAAAAACTCATCTCCACTTTTCTCCAACTTTTCTGCCCCCCCCCCCCCCCCCGAAGTTTCAAAAAATATTAACAAATTATATTTGAGAATCAGGATTGATGCCTTATAAACATAATAAATACTAAATTTAGTCTAACTAATAACGCATGAAGGCGCGTTATAGTTTTTTTCTTCTCTTGAAAAATTAAAAAAAATGGAGATGACTCCTTTTAAAAATGACTGATTTAATTATTTTTAAGTTTTTATATTCTACAGAATTGTGCCAAAACCGTAAATCATATTTGAAAAAAAAATCATCAGTCTCTTCTAAATAGTTTTAAGGATCATTTATTTACAGAATAAGTGACAAACAAAGAGATTAAGCGTCAGTCCAAATTTTAAGCGAGTATTAAATTTGTAGAATACCAGAGTTGATACGCGCCTTAAAGAGTTGATAATAGACGCCTAAAACCCATAGATTATAAAAGGCATAACACTTTTTGGGGGGAGTAGAGTCCACACATGTATTATTTAACCGAATCTCGTGTCATGTATCATAATATAATGCTGTGATACTAATAAAGGATAATGCTGGCTATTACCAAAGCTATCTATACTTTTTTCCCCAATCGTCACTTGTGTCGTAACAGTTCATCAAAATGTGATACACTGATACGATATGAGTGATACAGAGCTCCATCAACACTCTTTCAATAATGATTATATGGATTTTTATACGGATGCGCTTAACTGATATAATCCTGAACGTACCCTTAATTATATTACGTTGAAAGCGCGAGTAGCAAATAAAATAGCAACTCCAGCATATGTATCATTTTAGTGAATAGTATATCATGTATCATAATACAATACAATCATACAGAAAAATATTCAGACTATATATATATATATATCTGTACCTATCATCGACAATCGTTCGTGACGTATCAGTGTATTAAACTTGTGAAGCTGATACGAAACAGGACACAGTAACACTTGCCTGATCCTGGTACAAATATTGATACGCATTAATTATACAACAGTGGAGGCATCCTCATAATGATAATGTTAAAGATATACCATAGAAAAACATAAAAAACAGTTTCGAACTCATAATAATAGTTTGTTTTCTGTGATGCAGTTATGATGATTAAATACAAGGTGTCCGGGCTAAAGGTATCCAAAAGTTATGGCTTATTTTTACGGAACAACCCATTATTATTTTTAAAAAATTAATTAAATAGAAAGAACATCTCACCAAGTTTTAATATAAATCATAGATTTCAATCATAGTATCATAGATTTCAATGTGTGCACCTTTTGTAGCACGACAAACGTCTAAATGGTAATCCAGTTCTCTCTAAGTGTTTCGAAGCATGTGAGGAGTTATTACACGAATTGCTTGAATGATACGCTTCTTCAGCTCATCCACAGTTTTAACGGATTTAATGAATCCCCAACCAAAAAGGTCTAATAACTCCTGATATGCTACGAAACACTTCGAGAGAACTGGATTACCATTTAGACGTTAGTCGTGCTACAAAAGGTGCACACATCGAAATCTATGATACTCTAATCGAAATCTATGACTGATATTAAAACTTGGGGAGATGTTCTTTCTATTTAAATGATTTTTTTAAAATTCTAATGGGTAGTTCCGTAAAAATAAGTCATAACTTTTGGATACCAAATCTTTACTCTTTCGTAAATTATATGAAGGTTTACAGTTAAACAAGTTCATATATCATTCGCATATACATCCATAACTGCTTTGTGAATATGCGAGACACGCATGATTAATACCTGTCTCTCCTCTGTTTAGACCATTGAAATAAAATGCTCTCTTGTTCGAAAATGCAACACTGAATCACGCTGCGTAGCTTTGACATCGCAGAAGCCCTGTTGAGGCCGTGTTACTACAAAGAAGAAATATCTCATTCGTTTCCCTTTATTTGACGTTATATTTTGTCGCTATTATATTATCAGACCCTGACAACACTAGGAAGCAAGCAGAAATTATATTTTCTTTAAGAGAAAATGATGGAACTATGTTTGGGAACAATCCTGTGTCAGCACTGCGTTGTCATAATGAAACTTCGCACACTTTTGGTCACTAGGTAACGTAAATATGAGTTGAAACTTTTAGCTCAGTCGCTAAGAGACGCGATGTTCGGAACGTTAGCGACATTACAGCCAATTTGCTTGGTGTATGGTACTCACTTCTCTTATGCAGTTTGAAAATTCCTCAAATAGATGAATAATAACTTTTCCGTACATTTTGGGGAAAATACGCCAAAAAGTAAATTAAAATTTCCCCAAATGTTACAAACTTAGCTAAAAATGATACCGTTAGTGTAGAAATACTGGGGAACCAATCCGTCATTCCAGATAGCAATCTGATCAATTTTCGATTTTCTTTTTTTTTCTGTAAAATACACGCCATTTTTTTTCCTTTACTATACACCGAGACTGGGGGAGAGATCATGCCATAAGAGGATTTATCACTAGAGGAAAAGAACAAAATATAAAACACGTGACACCTCTTACAGTTTGGAAACCATTAAAATTGGTTTTTGGTTAGAAAAAGGAGAATTCTGCGTTACACGTGCTTTGAAAAGAATCCTCGATTTTTCATTGACAAATTTATAAATTACGTCAATGAATTCCAACACTTACTTAAATTCATTTAAACGCTAAACAACTACATTGGCTATGAAGAGTTCAAGCTTATATCAGTACTACAGTGAAAGTTTATTTTGAGATGATTTATTTAAATGCACCATATCATACGCGTTAGTCTTAGTTCAAGAAATCAAAAAGGAAAAAAATTATCATTTTTTAAGTAATAATATGTCTGAGCCCGATGGAGAAATTTGTGACATTTTTGCTATTCATCTACCATCGATCAAAATTTTTAAAACTAATTTTTTCCTTCTACAAAAGCTTAGCGCTAGAGGAAAATTATATCAGCTTTAGTTTCTAATTTTAAAAGTTATAATAATGCAGATATATTCTTTTTTATTTATTTCAAAATATTTCAAAGTGGTAATGCAGTTCCGCAATTCAGAATATCTGTCACCTGATCATTTTTTTAATAATCAATAAAGTAAAATAAAATTAATTATATGACTTCATTCTATTAAATTGCCCAATTTTGTGGGGGAATGAAACGTGCACTTTCCAGATACATGTAGAGGTTGCTAAATGAAATAACAAAACAGATAAAATAACAAAATTGGAAAATGGAAGTTAATAAAGGGAGCTGTGGTTCAGTTAAAATATTTATGCACATATTATTTAAGATATAACTATGAATATTTATATACGTAAGTGTAAATATTTATATACAATATACATTCTTTCACGCATTCTACCGAGGCTAGAGGATTTCGATTCCCGCGACTACAAATTAAGTTGAAATTAATGAATTTTTTATAATTAATAAAAAGCAAAAATTTTTTTATAGTTGCACTTGACTTTGTGGAGCAACACATATTTCTTTGCTTCGTTTCATTAGAACCGTTCCGAATATTACATTACATTTTTTTAAAATAAACAATATAACAGCTTAAGTTATTTTAGTTATATACGTTTAAATGGCATATTCTTGTATAGTTAGAGGGTTTCTATACCTGGGCCTGCAAAATTAATAAAATTAATCAACATTTTTTTTCGCAGAGTTACGCATATTGCGGGAAGGGAAAACATGAGTGCTTTTAATTTACGGAAGTGCTGCGCGGGAGATTAAAATAACAAATTAAGTTGGAAGTATTAAGTAATTAAGTTGGAAAGGAAACTGAAAGCTCAGTTTTAATAATTATGTATATATATATATATATGTGTGTATGTATGTATGTATATATGTATGTAAAGAATATTTTTAGAGAAAAAATAATAGTTAAAGAATTTAAGGGGGGCTTAAATTTAAATCTAATTTCTAGCGTTAAATGTCACTGTTTTTGTACTTCGAGACGCGCTACGGGAAGGGGAATCCCCGTTTAGAAAGTTGGACTTAATTGACGAGGTGTTTGAGAAAAACCGAAGTGGAATACCTATTAATAGTATCGCGCTTAGCCACGCCCAAGCCTCATGTTCAGTGTAAGCGTCACGAGTAGCGTCACGCGTACCTTAAGACAAAGGGTAGGTTAGTTTTTAGACCGGGATGAGAATTCACTGACAGTGGACATGTATTAGGGAGGCTCCGCGTTTTTGAAAATGGCGAGCGCTAAGATGTGCGAACGTTGGAGTGATGGTTTTCACGAAGTAGAAGGAATAAGCCGTAAATGTTTAGTTAGTAATATGTCGTCATTACTTACATCTGCCTTACTTCGGTGCCACGAACTGTAAATTAAGAAGACTGCCAAGACTAAATTTGTGAACGGGCGTAATACGACGTTCGTCCTATATATGTATATATGTATGTATGTTTCTGTATGTTTGTTTGTATGTGTGTGTGTGTGTGTGTGTGTGTGTATACTAGCTGTACCCGGCCAATCGTTGCTGTGGCTTAGTCTGGTTAAATGGAAAAGAAATAAAAGAGAAAGCACACGTTTCTAATATGTTTAATTTTACAATGCTAGTGGGCATACAATATTTTTTTTTTATCGTCTGTACAGATTTAGAGATTGTTTGATTTGTGGACTCTAGAACATGCAACATATAATTGTCCATGTGAGAAGCAATCCGTGTCTAGATCTAAACTGCACAATTCTAAAGATTGGCCCTGAGATTTGTTGATGGTGATTGCAAACGCCAATCTAATTGCGAATTGCAATCTCTTAAATTGGAATGGCATATCTGTTCGAATCATAGGAAAGCGAGGAATGAGGACATCTTCACCTTTGACTGGTCCTATCAAGATTGTTGCTTCTACGACGTTTGTCAATATTTTTTTACTGCAAGCCGCGTGCCGTTGCAAAGCTTTGGAAGCTTTTCGCAACACTATAATTGGCAAACCGATTTTCAATTGCAGTACGTGCGGTGGCATCAATGGCAGATTGAGTAAATTTAAAAATTCTGTTGGATAATGAACCACTTCTTCTGCTCCCAAAGCAGTGTCGACGGACTTGTATGTGACTACCTCGCTTTCAGTGTTAGGCTGAATAATATTGTTGAGTTCATAGACGTCTTTGTTCTTGGCGGCAAGCTGTTACGTTCAACAGATGGAGCTCCCATTGCCGTAAAACATTTAGTATAGCGTGTGTTGAATTTACGTCCAACCGATGACCCTGGTTTTCAAAAAAAAGCATGTTTTTACCTGGCACAAGTGTGACAGTTATATAATAGGTATATAAAAACATGCGCGTATTCACATGCAACGTTGTGTCAAAATTTCAAGTCAATCGACCGACTACATTTCGAGAGGTCCATATATCGGCAAAGTTTTTTTTTATGACCACCCTGCAAGATCGTCATATTTCACCGCTCAATAGTTAGCGGCTAGAGAGTAGAATTAATATTTATTTTTAATACATTTCAAGCACAAACATATGCAGGCTTAATTTTTATATATAAAGATAGTATATATTCCATAAAAGAAACAATCGACGCACCAAGAAGGAGTTGTCGCAATTTTGATCGCGATAAAAATTGGTGGATGTGCCAAACAAGCCCCCGCCCCCCCCCCCCAAAAAAAAAAAAAAAAATTAAAATTTCAGTACAGTTCATTTATTCCAGTACAGTTGATTTATTACACTACTGTTGATTCAGTACAGTTGATTTATTCCAGAGTTTGATCGTTACAAAGTGAGGAAGTCAATATGGCGTTGGTCCACCTCTGATCTGTTTACCCGCTGTTACCAGGCGTGGAGAGGCTATCAAAGGGAGTGGCACCCCAGACCATAACGCAATGCTGTGGGCCTGTGTGGCGTGCGATTGTAAAGGCAGAATTCCCATGCTGTCCTGGACGCCTCTAAAATTTTGAACATGAGATCGAGAATAGCTCCTTATATGCATCTGCTGGATGCACAGTTCCGATGTGCTGGAGCCCTCGCTATTCACTCGTTGGACACCAAATTTTAATCATTTGCATGTTAGATCAAAATATATTTGCATGCAAAATTTTATTACAATCGAACCACTCCTTGGTGCGTCGATTTTTTTGTTATAGAGTGTATATATATAACTCCAAGAACTTCATATTTCAATAATTACAAGATAAAAAGAACTTTTTATATGCCATGTTTTTAAATTTTCTGTTTAATCATATAAACTTGACAATTCTATGTAATAATAAATACTTTTTTAGAAATTTTTTGATGAATTATCCGATCAACTTGAAAAAAAATGAAGTCAATTGGAAGTTAACTTGCGTTTAACTTTTCGTTCCCGTCCCGGTTGAAAGATGGCTGCACCAGTCTACAAAACAAAATTAACTGAAAATGAATTCAATGCTGCTTAAAGATGGCTAAAAGTATTAAAATAATGCATTGTCATCGTCTTTTGAGCTATCCTAAAAGTTTCAAATATCTAGCTAGTCGGGGAGTTAGTTAAAAATCGATTGCAAGATTTGTACTGGACAAACACACACACAAACAAGAAAGCGAGTTAATAAAAACATGGTAAAAATTGGGGATTTTTAATTACGCTTGTTTCCAGAATGCCCTGAAAGAGTAGTACAGGGTGGTCTTAAAAAAAACTTTGCCGATATATGGACCTCTAGCGGCCGTTCCGTTCAACCGATCGAGATGATATTTCAGATATAGTTATTCAAAGGTATGAGATCGGGATTTTGTGAACGGCAACAAAGTGGCGCCCACTGTTAGGGTTATAGGTACAGAAACTCGAAATTTTCGAATGGCAACGCTCACTTTTTCCCGTCGCAAAGTAGTCAGCGCATGCAAAAACCCTAAATAGCGTTGGAACGGTACGTGCATCACAAAAAACAGACGCGTGTTGCACGCACAAAAAACAGCTCTGCGAACGGCCTACAAACACACGATTGGGGCGCACGGACGAAATTTGCATATGACAGAGGCAAGACACCAATCACTGATAACAACACAGAACAGACAAAAGAAAACTTTTATTTGGATTACACATTTACCACATGGGTGCCATCATCGTGTTTTTGTTGGTCGTTCGCAGAGCGTTTTTTGTGCGTGCATCACACGTTCGTTTTTTGTGATGCACGTACCGTTCCAACGCAATTTAGGGTTTTCACACGCGCTGAGCATTTTGCGATTGGAAAAAGTGAGCATTGCCATTTGAAAATTTCGAGTTTATATACCTATAACCGTAACCGTGAGCGCCACTTTGTTGCCGTTCACAGAATCCCGAGCTCATACCTCTGAATAACTATATCTGAAATCTCATCTCGATCGGTTGAACGGAACAGCCGCTAGAGGTCCATATATCGGCAAAGTGTTTTTATGACCACCCTGTATATCCCTGCAAGATCGTCATATCTCACCGCTCAATAGTTAGCCGCTAGAGAGCAGAATTAATATTTATTTTTAATACATTTCAATGTACTTTTAAACTTTCAAATCACTCTCCTGAAAAATCACTTTTTTTGAGATATTACGTTGTTGAAAGGAGTGAGCGATAGTCATTTTAGCCAATTATATGTTCTGAATAGGTATTTTGCTGTCCTCGAGAAATGTCATATTCGGAGTAGTGCTTCATATCGGTAAAAAAAATAGCAGAAAGGTGCACTTTTTTCTTCTTTTCACACCAAAAAATTTCCCACTTGATTCCGTGCGTTTTGATGCTCGTGGAAAAACTGGGCTAAGTATCAAAACTTAATATTATCAGTGACTTTTTCATTGTTTTGAATTTCCACGTTCTCACTTCCTTCACGTGACGAAATCCACCTTTGTTTCATATGAGAGTGTTTCAAAAAGTAACAGCTGATTGACTGTAATTCCCAAGTCTTTGAAACTCCTGCGCAAGTAATATTCATTCCTTACGGAAGATGTTGTAAATGCCAAATAAATGGTGTGAAGTTATTAATCGGAAGGGCAGCCTGTACAAAAGGGCGTGGTCTCAGCAGTTTGCACGGTAGTGGACTGTGAAGAGTCATGAGATTTATGTGGTCAGAGGATGTGAAACCCTCCGACTACATAAGATGTTCGCCAATAACCAATTAAAAGAGTTTTAGGCCCCCAACGCCCCTATGGTATAAATTCGTTGAGTAGCGATTTTCGGTCCTTCATTGCTTTGCTCTCTTGCTCTTCTGACCCGCAGTCTCTTGTCCCTTGTCTGCATACTGCTCTATGCAGACAAGGATGTAGCCGTATAGTATATTAGGATGTAGCAGTATTCGATACTCAAGCCCCGGGAAGAGTACGGTGGCTAGCTTATTTGCGTCCATGTCGTCAGTTTCAGTTTGTGCCAATTCGATTTGTAGTGTACATCTCTTCCATGTCGCCATCTTGAACTGTAATTACATAAATAAAATAATTCAGCTGTTCAACGTGTCCCTGTTCTTTCATCGAGTGTTTATTCGTAGTGACTAACAACACCTGTACCGGTTCACTGAATAATGCTGCAACAACGTAGAGATGCCTGCATTGGTGAGAAGAGGCTTTACGAGAGGGTAGATACGCTTAAAACTGAGTGAATGTCAATCCATGAAGAGCAACGCTGTAGTCGGAGGTAGCCCCAAAAAGCGGTTCTTTTCTGGCTGAAAGCATAATCAAATGCATTTTTTCTCCACTGAAATAAAGGAGTTAGGGAAAAGGTGTTAGAAGTGCACTGAAAAAGAGTGTGATTATTGTAGAAGCGGAATGTTATAATTCACCGCTGTATGTGGTCGAAAGACGGCAAAGAACAAAACTATTATAAAAACTTCAGAGGCAAAATAAATAAAGGATTGTACACCAAGAGGACGTAAAAGAATAGATGTCTGTGTGGCCACTGATAGCGATAAAAAGACTATAAATATTGCAAGCTAGATGGACGTTATTTTATGGCCCACAACAAAACTTTCAGATAATGATCAAAGTTGTATTTCAAACGAAAATTATGGTGGGTAGGTACTTGGTGGACTGTGGACAGGAGCAGGGAAATAAGGGACCAATTGGAGCAGGAACTGCCAAGAGAAAGGCAGCCCACTGTCCATTGAGAGAAAAAGGGGCGGGCCTAAATGGCCCAGGTAAACGGACAACAGCCCCTCCAAGAAAAAAAAACGGGAGAAGGTCGAGAGATTGCGCTGGCTGTTCCCAAGATCTCGGACGATATAGAGTGCAGATTGAACTGTCTCGGAGTCTAGCGGAAGTTCATGAAATCCGACATGATGCTGCTGAATATGACATGATATGGGCCCCTGTCAGCGTAGTCATTTCATCACTGTATTCTTCAACAGTAGTATGTGCCTCCCGAAAGATCCTAGAAATAATTACTTTGACCAAGTAGTTTGTCTCTGCTTCTGATTCCTCATGTATTAAATGATACTATGAAGGGGAACCTTATTCTGTTATTAATTTCACTTTAAAAGAATCTTTAGCCTTGTCAACTAAATGTATGATAAAGGCCAATTCTCTGTGTTTCCTTGCTTGCCCCAACACATGCACGCATCCATTGTTTTAAGGTTCTTTTACAACCTATACATAACCAAATACATTTTCCCCCCGCTGGAATAAATAAGGCAGTAAAAATTTGTTAGAAGTGTAGTGAAAAAGAGTGCGATTATAAAAAAAATTTAGTTGTATCTCTAACTGAATAATGTATCGCAAAATATTCGGCTTGCTGTTACTTATTAAGTCTGCTATGAACTAACCCTATTGGATTCGTTCAATGTTAACTTACGGAGAAAATGTGTCTACTATTGACAGCTACATAAATGCTGATGATCAAATAAAAACGGTATTTTTAGATTGCTCGAACTTTTCTGAACCATGCAACCGGATTCATTTTATAAATTTCGTCCACCAAAGGAATTTAGGAGCGTTTAAAACACACTATACAAAATGTTTTTCCCGAATCATTTAAATTTTTTTTAATTGCATTTTGTTTTAAACAAAGCGAAAAATACCCCAAGGTGTAAAGATTATTTCTCTATTACGGAGTGCAATTAAAATAAAAATTTAATCCAAGTCGACAATCCTTGAACACATTTTCTCTATTGGTTAACACTGAGGTGAGCGAATTCAATAGGGTTAGTACACAGCAGCCTTAAAACACCCTCGTGTTTATTATTCGCATACCGCCCTTAATCGCTTCTCTTAAAATGTCGAATTACCGTCTCTTTATTGATTCACTGGTTTGTCATTCATAGAAACACTGCGTGATTAACGTTTCCTGATCCCTCCCCTCGCAAACGTTCGATAACACTGCCAAAATCTTACCGGAAAGCTATCTGTGCTAACTCATGGAGAAAAACATATTGATTGCATTGGATTTCTACGAGGAACGTTTTTCCGACGAGCGTGCCATCAATAGCTTGGTCTGGAATCTATTCAAAGATAAAGGTGCTCTAAAACAGAAAATTTTAAAGCCCTATAACATATAAGAAAACTCCCTCTAGAAGAAATCAAATGTGACCACTTTAAGAGTTTTCTCGAATATCAGACAGAAATTCAGCGTCTAAAGAAAGCGTCAGTAGTTAGCTATAGGCTATAACGCAGTATTTTTCGGAAATTTTTTTGTTTTGCTACATCCAGAAACAAGAGGTTCACTAGTACTAAATATTTTAAGAAACATTTCTTAACTTTAAAACATGATTGTATATACAGGGTGATGTTAATTAATGTTGAAGTTTCAAAAAGTTGTAAAAATAGAACCAATGGATGGAATGACCTGAAATTTAGCCTGAATATATCAATGGAGAAAGGGCATGGCATAAGAGAAAAAAATAGTTCTAAATTTTAGCAATTGATGGCGCTTTACTCGTCATAATGTAAATTGATTCGGCTACCATTGATATTTGAATCCTAATGAGACGGCTATTGTTTGAGTTGCAGGTTAAACCAACTTTACTGTTCAATGTGCATGACTGTATCAGTTTTTTACTGAAAATTGACTTTTAAGTCATTCAGCAATTGTGGCACTCTTAGTGGAAAGACTATCCACCACGACAAGATGCTGCCACATCGTATGGGAAAAATCGGTTTTTAAATGTCGCAAGACTTGCTCAAGAACTGTCCACAGTTTCATGCCACAACTTGTAACCGGACCAGTGGAGGACGCTATGAAACCGTTTTGAGTAACCACGTCGTTCCAGCACTTCAACAGTGAGCATGTGTGGTTAGCATAATTTTTATGCAAGATAGAGCTCCTCCACACATTGCAAAAACAGTCAAGCAGCTGCTCAACATGCATTTCGGAAGTGATGGAATTATCAGTCATCATTTACAACAACCTTGCAGCAAAAATCGCCTGATCATAATATTCGTGATTTCTGTCTGTGGGGTTATCTGAAAAATCTTCAGTGGTATTCAGTGGTCCGAGTGCCAACTTAACTGAATTGAAGACACACATTGCGCTACACATTCACAACATCATCACTGATATTCACCGATTTGTTGTGGAAATATAAAATAAGCCATAACTTTTGGATACTTTTAGCCCGCACACCCTATATATATATATATATATATATATATATATATATATATATATATATATATATATATATATATATACACTCTGTCAAAAAAAATATATGCACCCAGAAGAAATCGAGCTACTATCACGAAACTTGGCAGGAATGTAGTCTGGTAAGAGATATGCAAATGTTTAAAATTTCGACGCCAATAAGACAAGGGTAATCGCCTTATGCGCATATCAGATGAGCAGCTGAGAGAGTTTAAAAGCATGATTGCTCGTGCCATAGGGTTATTAAAACAAATCTGGATTAAAACAACTTGGATGGACGGTATTGTGACTAGAGATGCCTCTGAGACGTAACCGGCTACAGTACGAACAATTGTCGGGTTTTGAGAGGGGGCTTATAATAGGGGGTAGATCCGGCATTTGTTGTCGAGGAGCATGCGGTGATTACATAAGATGTGACAGTGTTCAGAACGATTTGTTAGGACACACGATCACCTCTAGTCATCTTTCAACGCACTTTGACGGCCTGCAGTTACGTGGACGAGATTTTAACGCCAGCTGTACTGCCTATGCTATCAAGTCGACCAGGTGCCATTTATCAGCAAGACAACGCTCGTCCACATGCTGCGCGACTCTCTCAACAATGTCTTCAAGGATATGACATACTCTCATGGCCTGTCAGGTAACCAGACCTCTCGCCAATACAGCATGTCTGGGACGTGCTTGGAAGGCAACTGCAGCCGTCCTGGAATACTGGTGAATTAACTCTCAATTTGCAAAGATTATGGTATGATCTTCCGCAGGAGGTCATAGGTGACCTCATTGATTCGATGCCACGCCGTGTTTCGGCTTGTATAGCTGCCAGAGGGGGATTTACTACTTACTGATTTGTAACCTTTTTCATACCATATCTTCTCAATAAAACGGTCTGTTCTTCTGAATTTGTAATCATTTGCTTATCTCCTCATACATTACATACATGTTAAGTTTCGTGATAGTAGATCGTTCCCTTCTGGGTGCATATATTTTTTGTGACAGAGTGAATATATATATATATATATATATATATATATCAGAAAAAATTCGGGAAAGAATAATTAAGTTAGGGGGCTTCGGGATTAATCATTTTCATGGAGCGAAAATGCCACTAGTTTTCATATTTCCAGACGCGTGCGGGTAGATAAAGTAGGTTATTCCCCGTTTCAGTAATTGACCTTCGATGAAGTTCCATGCAGAGAGATTATTTTTAGATACTGTATAGGTTTGGCGGGAAGATGCTTCTGGAAAATTCTAGATTGGGCTCTGCGCATGTGCCAGGAGAGAAGACGCTCGATTTTTTACTTAGAACTACGCAGATTGATTTGGGAACTCGTTGTGTGCGGTCGCCCTGCTCGGCGTTGCTGAATGTTAAAATGGCTAATTAGGGAAAAAAGACTTTGAGAGTGGTATTCTTAAGAAGAAGTCAATAAAGTCTTTTAACGTGTGGACTGAAGTATTGTTCAATTCATATTCCCACTCGCCACCAATGAATGGATCATGACTGACATTTAAAGATGTTGGAACAGGCAAACCACTTGCCTGTCATATATATATATATAGCAACATGAAATATTTTCTTAGCCGCAGTTTTCCTTAAAGTTCTTTTAATTTTCTCATGTTTGCACTATTTTATAAATTAGATATTTATTAACAATTTATATATATATATATATCTTATTTATAAAATATACAGTTATTTTTACCACAAATATTTTGTAAAACCGGAAATATCTTTGTAACAGCATCCTTTATTTAAATTCTTTTAATTTTAACCATAGTCTCTCTCTTTTATTTACTGCTGTTCTAAATTCCTTTCCTTTCCTATTCCTGCTGCAAATCGAGTATCGGCATTGCCTGAATTTTAAACACTGAACGATTTTCGTTCATTTTTCACGTCTTCCTAGATCTCTAAAACTTAATTGATTTTAAATAAAAATACATTCTTTCCAAGTATTAAAATGTGACTTTCATTTTGAAAGATGGATAGACAGTCATATTTGTCCTAAGAAATTGAAATGGCTCTTTAAAATTGTATTATTAAACGCAGTATTTGCTATGCATAATTAATTCTTATATACCGAGGCAAGAACGATGCATATCTTACGATACACTGTAAATGTATTTCTACAACATTAACATTCCTACTGCTGGAAAGCATGATTTCAAAAAGGGTTTCGTCGCGTTGAGTTGAGTTGAGAGTGGCACTGTCAACTTCTTCTGCAAAAAAAGTTTTTTTTCTCCCAGTTAATAACAAAAAATACAAAAAACTTTAAAACAGGATATCAAAAACATGAAATTTAAGATTTTACATGGAAATGAGTAATTACGGAAAATATATCTGTATTTGATTTTCATGTACGGTAATTCTCAAACAGAATGTACTAGTAAAAGACAATTTAGCATGTAATATATTCATACAGGTAGCCAGAATTACGCTTATGTTGAATAACATTTGGTATGACGTCAGACTGGGGCTTTTAAAAATAGGAAAACTCATGGAAATAAAATTTAATAAATTGGAATAAATAAGATTTCATGTACCCACCCTCTAAATATGAGGGGCTAAAATTATAACTATCTAGTATGCAAATGAAAATGACACAACAGCATAAAAAATCTAATGCAGCTATGACATAGGTAAATAACCAACATTTATTTAGAAACATATTTATATAACGGAAACAATTGTAAAAAACATCCGTACACATAAATTTTACTTATAAAAATTAATTTTTTTTAATATTATATATATATATATACATATATACATATATATATATATATATATACATATATATATATATATATATATATATATATATATATATATATAAATATATATATATATATATATATATATATAAATACATATATATATATACATACATATATATATATATATATATATATATATATATATATATATATATATATATATATATATATATATATATATGTACATAGAACATTTAAAAAATATAAATACCAGTTCCGTACATAAATTTTTAAATATTTAACATAAAATTTTTCTTAAAAATTTTCAAACTTGCAATCTAAACTAAATCTAAATGGATTATTAACAATAATATCATTAAAACGTATTCGAACATTCAGGTATAGAAAAGTATTCAGTTATATTGTTTACAAGATCTGGCCGACCTTAACACCACGTTTTGTTTCGTTTTTCTTTTTCAGCTACCGCAATTAAAGAAAGCTTAGAAGAAAGATACCTCTACAGACTGAGCTTCTTGTCGCTCTGGGGGGGGTGGCATTTAATTTAATTAATAAAGAGAGAAATGAGCATTTAATGACATCTGTAATTTGCGCCAGAAGCATAATTAAACCTCCATTTGGACTCATTACTCAAGGTATTCACTGAGTGCAGTCTTTTGCCATCAATTGCGCAGCGCAGAACTCAAATCTCCAGCAGCAGATAAATTCCTACTCCCTCCATACATTTCTGTGATCTTTTACGATGTTTCTACAGATTTCTTCTCCCCCAACAGGCAACGAAGTTCAAGGACCAGTAGTCTCCTTTTTTAACGGAAATCAATACATTTAGCCCACAACAAAATCAATAAGATTTTTTGGGAGGAAATATCCGAATGGAGTATTTATTTTACTGTTTTATAAGACTTGAATTCCGCATGAAGTTTGTTATTTTATCTGGATTGAGTCTTCGGAAGTGATTAAGAGTGGGGTTTTACAGAGTTGAAATAAATTTAACCTCGATGCATTGTCAAAAATCTACTTGTTGGTGTGCTTTAAAAAGAATTTCTCTTGCGAATAACGTTTGAAAGGAAATTTTGTACTAGTTTAGAAAAAGAGTTATTTACTATTTGTTGCCACAAAATAAAGAATATTTCAACAGCAGACATGAAAAAATACTATATCAGGTATGGCTTGTATGCAGACGATTTGAAAATGCCTCTTAATATTTTGACCGAAATTTGGTTTTTTTTTTATTATTGTACTTTTAGCATATGAAACTGAAAAAATGGCAAAGAACGATAAAATCAGGAAAAAAATTTCCGAGTTGCTGCTCGGTAGCAGCCATGTTGGATCCACTCAACTCAATGTTAACATATGAAGAAAAATTTTTCAGTGATTACCAACTTGGATTTAAAGATTCTTATTAAACTGAACTCCGTAGTAGAGAAAGAATTTTTTTCCTCTTGTATCTTTTTCAATCCTTGATAAACGCGAATAATTGTTTTTTTCCCGGGGTAAAATGTCATATAATGTGTTTTTAATTCAGGTAATTTCCTATGGGGGACCAAAATTTCTTAAAGAAAAAAACTGCATAGTAAAAAAAAAGTTTCCTGTTTTACGGAGTACAATTTAAAAAAAATCTTTAAAACCAAGTCGACAATCATCGAAAAAAAAATTTTTCACAGTTTAACATTGAGCTGAGGGAATCCAATAAAGCAATGGGGCAATTAAAAAAAATCTTTAAAACCAAGTCGACAATCGTTGTTAAATTTTTCTCCACAGTTTAACACTGAGCTGAGTGAATCCAATAAAGCAAAGGAGCAATTAAAAAATATCTTTAAAACTAAGTCGACAATCATTGCAAAATGTTTCTCCACAGTTTAACATTGAGCTGAGGGAATCCAATATAGCATTGGGGAAATTTAAAAAATCTTTAAAACTAAATCGACAATCATTGTAAAATTTTTCTCCACAGTTTAACATTGAGCTGAGGGAATCCAATATAGCAAAGGGGCAATTAAAAATATCTTTAAAACCAAGTCAACAATCATTGTAAATTTTTTCCACAGTTTAACATTGAGCTGAGGGAATCCAATATACAAAAGGAGCAATTAAAATAATCTTTAAACCAAGTCGACAATCATTGTAAAATTTTTCTCCATAATTTAACATTGTGCTCAGGGAATCCATTATAGCCACCACTCAGTGGCCATAATCTAGTTTATAAAAGCTCAACATAATGAGAACTATTGACCATTATATAGATTTTTTTTCATTGTACTAATAATTGTCACGTCTTTTAACTCTTTTACCCATTCCCTAGTACAATTTTGTAAATGTTGAAATTTAGGTTCTAAATCTGGATTCACACTCGACCATAATTCTGTACTAAATGTAATTTGTAATTCTTCGTAGTAGCTGTAAGATTAGTCTCTGGTGTACGTAATGTGTAAGGACAATGTAACTTTACCAAATTATTTTTGCTGAGCTGAATAATATATAACAGAATCCATAAATGTGTAATCATACTAAATAATTTATGTCCAATATTTCATATTGTCAAACCAGAAAGTTATTTTACGTAACTAATCCCAGCAGCCTTTTCCTTACGGATTACACTCTGTAATAACATTGTATTACAGTATGCTATATTGAAACGGGGACAAAGTGGTATGGCAGTAAAATGTCCATCAATATTATGAAATGTTTATAGTTTCCACATTTATCTTGCTCCTTTGTTCTTTGTGTAATAAATTATAATCTAATAACTGACATATTAAATGATACTTGAGAATGCTCTTCCTTTTTTAAAACACTAAGAAGTAAAAACTAAATATTTTTAAAAAATAAAAACATCAAAATTTGTAAGTATTTTTATTAAAATTTATAAATGACTGATAAAATTTTTAAAATAAATTAATACAGAGAAAAATTATATCATGAAATAGTATATTCTTTTATTTTTATTTCTTAGCTGTCTTTAATTCCTGTTTCCTGTATCTTTTTATTCTTAACTTTTCTTTTTCTTCTTTTTATATTTCTGGAGGGTTTTTTATCGATGATTTTACCTCCTTTGTTTTATACACATTTTTTTCGTTTGACATAGGCCACTTTTTGCAGTTTTTTTTATGTTGAAGAAAGTGGCAACATTCTCGCTGCACGGTCTTTCGACCATCGTTCAGCCCCAGTTCCTCTTAGGGAACAAGGTTGTTTCAAGTCTTTTAAAATCGAACACAGGATATTTTAAACTCTAATAGTGAAATTTTTTAAGGTTACCTATAGGTTGTTACATCTCTTCACTTATATACATACACACATATATATACATATATATATGTATATATATATATATATATATATATATACATATATATATATATATATATATATATATATATATATATATATATATATATATATATATATATATATATATATATATATATATAAAAGCCCAGGTCAACTTGATGCCTAACCGGGATAGAGCCTCTTTATCTGCCAGAGGCATCAGCCGTGTGTACTAATGTCGGACCCTGTATGCCCCCAAATTGCCTACAAATTTAATCATGTTTTCTTCCGACTGTGTTGTATACGTACAATAAGTAAAGTTTGATAATTTTACTTCCCTTCCTGGTGTTGCAGTTTTAATGGCCAGCAGTTATATATATATATATATATATATATATATATATATATATATATATATATATATATAACTGCTGGCCATATATATATATATATATATATATATATATATATATATATATATATATATATATATACCAGTTCTATACATTAATTCATGAATATTAATATAAAATTATTTTTTAAAATCTTCAGCCTTACAATCTAAATTAAATCAAAATGGGCTATCAAATATAATATCATTCAAACGTACTCGAACATTCATGTATTGAAAAGTTTTCGGTTTCGTTGTTTACAAGGTTTAGCTGAACTTAACATTACGCTGTTCGTTTGTTTTTTCTTTTCCTCTACCACAATTTAAAGAAATCTTAAAACAAAAATACCTTTACTGACTGATCTTCTGGTCGTCTGGGATGACATTTAATTTAATAAGTAAAAATAAAAATGAACATTTAATGATAGCTGTAATTTGCCTTCATGTCATGTTAAAATGTGATTTATTCACCTAACGGACAATATTTATTAATTTTGAAGACTTTTTTGAAGGCTGAAAAATTAATATATTGAATGATTTTTAATAGTTTTCTTTTTCAGTGCACAAATAATAAGAAAAAGTATTAAAAAATTCGTAAGCATTTTTTGTTAAAATTTAAACAAATTCTGGTAAATAAAAATAATAGAAAATTAATGCCTAATAATTCGTCAATCGATATCTTCCCTTCGGAATTACTCCTAAAATACAATTTTAATGTTATTAATTACCAATAGTGATTTAGAGTAAATTTTCGACAGCAGTTAGGTTTGTCGACAATCTTTATGAATTGCAGCAATATAAATAAAAAAAATTGCCAAATTATTTCAATAATTGTCTGTAACTCCCTTAATCTTTTAAAACTTCCTACAATAGTTTTTATAGACGTCAACAAATGTCTAATACGGGGATTTAGCGAGTTAACATAGACAAAGTTTTGAAATTAAGTGCTTTTTTTTATCGAAAGTGATTCTAGAAATATGGCAATTTCAGAGTTTTGTCTTAATCGCAAACCTGATTTTATTTTTGCAGTATAAAAATTACTTTTGTTAGCAACAGTTTTTTTTTCTATTTCTCCCATAAACATGTACGATAAAACTTACAGCGTGGGTAGTTTAGGATTTCGCAATTTGGAACTAAACCAGAAGAATCTGCAAGGTTCGTTAAGTAACATGAAAAAAGAATTTGGTTAATTACGGTGAATAAAAAGTTATTTCATATTCATATGAGAAGGTTTTCCTAGATGAGACTATTTTACAACCGAACACGAAACATTTTCATACTTAAAAATACTTACTTTAACATATGAATGATATTGTTTTTACTAATATATTGCAAGTTACTGGGATTTATCTTACTTCGTTCGTAACTTTTAATTACTAACTTTAACTATAAGCTTTTACGAAATGCTAAATAAAACGAAGTTAAATAGATCACAGATAGGTAACAGAAACCTTAGTTTTAACTCTGGAGAACTGCGTCTTAGGCAGAACTTTCGGACATTGCTTATACTATTTATTTTTTAATAACAATATATGCTGTGAAATCTATATTTAACACGCTATCATCATCCCAAACTTTTCTATAAAGGATATTTTGTAAAAAGAAATTTACTTACATTGAAAACTAATATTGAGAATTCTGCTCACTCTTCAAAACGAACCGCAATATTCTGCCGAGTCACGTAGCGTCCTCAACGATTTCTTCTCGAGGTCATTAAGCTAACTCCCTCTTTTAAATTAAAACTCCCCTCAGTTAATTATGTGCAACTGTTACGCTACTGCGCAATACCAGGATATGAAACAATTAGAAAACAGGACAGAATTATCATAAAAAGCAACTGAAAAAGAAGAGGTACAGACCACAACATGTAATTTTAAGTGAAATGAACTGCTTTGTCCGTTGAGTAAACATGTAGCTGGTCACTTCTAGAGGGAAAGTAAGCTACATTTCCTGCTTCATTCGCAAGACTAAAATGTCTTTTCACGTTTCTTCTCTAGTTTTGATAAATAAGGAAAGAGTCTTTGAATTTTCCTAAAAAAGTGATATGTCCCTGGGACTATAACGGGATGAGTAGCAGTTGCTACACCTCCCGAGACTTGGATTTGGTAAATCCTATTACCAAGTTGAGTAAAATTATAAATTATTGCACCAGTTGCTACACCTTCCGAGACTTGGATTTGGTCCTATTAACATGTTGAGTAAAATTATAAATTATTGCACCAGTTGCTATATCTTCCGAGACTTGTATTTGGTAAATCCTATTAGCAAGTTGAGTAAAATTACAAATTATTGCACCAGTTGCTACACCTTCCGAGACTTGGATTTGGTAAGTCCTATTATCAAGTTGAGTAAAATTATAAATTATTGCACCAGTTGTTACACCTTCCGAGACTTGGATTTGGTGAATCCTGTTAGCAAGTTGAGTAAAATTATAAATTATTGCACCAGTTGCTACAACTTCAGATACTTGGATTTGGTAAATCCTATTAGCAAGTTGAGTAAAATTATTGATGAATATCTAAGGACTGGTGAACAAAATAACAATAACGGGGCAAGACTCCATTAAAAGAAGTCTGTGGGTTCGAATCCCACTCTTGGCATGGCCGTTTGTAGCCGTTCGGAATCAGCTTTAAGCAGTAGGTCCCGGTCTAACTAGCCCTCGTGTAGCAAAAATTGACCGTAGCGTTCCAAATCAAACCAAACCAAACCATTAAAAGAATTTCTACCTGAAAGTCTCTAGTATTCCTGTATTACTTGAGCAGTCTTGTTATTTCAATTTATGCACATAGAAATTACAAAATCACATAAGTTGTTGTTGTTGTTGTTTTCGTGTCTACGAAAAATGCAGAAGAAGTCTAGATAGAACCGAAAGCCTGGATAACAGCAGCTGCCAGATCAGGTGCCTGTGGGCTGTAGAGGAAGTTCTTGCGGTGACCAAACGAGTTTGAAAAGGGCAGCCACAATAGCTGGGCAGTCAAAGGTATGTCCTGGAGAAAGCTGGGTTTCCGGACAATTTCTACAGTTGCTAAAGGATCTTGTGCCGTCAGGGTGGATTTTCATACCCTTAAAGTGATTAGTTCTTAGTCTAGCTATTGTAGAAGCAATTGTTCCTGGACGGTTCACGTCCGAAATAAGAGATTTATTTAGGGACTGGTTGGATAGTCTGCACCTGGCAACTACGTTAACATCAGCTAGTGTGCTGGGCCAAGTTCCGCGCTTCCCTGGCCAGCGAGTCGGCATTCGCATTTCCTTCAATATTGACATTGCGGGGATCCATTGAAGGAAACAGAACTTTCCTTTAGAATGAAGTTAACAAAAAAGATCACTTATGATGAGTTTTAAGGAGGTTTGTCGCAGAGTTTCGCGACATCGTGAAAGCGCACAAAGAAATAGGTATAGAAGGCAAGTTAATTGGAAGATATGATGGTAAATAATAGTGAAGAGCAATTTTAGGCCATAAACGAATCGCTGAAAGAGGGCTTAGAACGTAAAAGGCAGAGAAAATAAAAGCGAAATATAAAAGTGTTGCAAGTCAGGAAGGCAGAATTTATTGAGGGTCATAAAAGTGAACCTCACAAGAAGAGGAGAGTAGTCATCCGTGGGAACGATGAAATAAGGGGTCAGGAAGATAGATGCGCCCCTTAACTAGGAATGGTCACCAAAGAAGTAATAATTAAAAACCCAAGCGAATGATGGTGTGTAGATATTGTAAAAAGGGACTGGAGACACCAATGAAATTTCAGAGTGGGCGGAACAAAAAATTAAGTAAAGGAAGACATTTTGAGTAAAAGGAGAGAAAGAGGCTGCACGACTGATAAACTGAAATGATTTGACCGTTGATAGACATGGAATGAGGCTGGTGTTGTTACATGAAACGAATTAAGCGAAGTTAGTCAAAGCGTTCGGCGTAGCGAAGGGCGGCATTGAAACGAAGTAGCCCATATAGAAAAGTATCGAACACGATACTTCTGCCAGATGAATGAGCTTTTGCCAGATGAATGAAAGACGACGCCCCAGCAATCAAATTAAGCCCTGTGGTCCCACCCTTGAGATGTCAAAGAACACGATTCTACTCCCAGATGAATGAGCGTCAATCCGAGACGAGGCCCCAGCAATCAACTGTAGCCCTGTGGTCCCACCTATGAGATGTCAAAGAATACGATACTACTGACAGATGAATGAGCGTCAACCGAGATAAGGCCCCAGCGATCAACTAAGCCCTGCGATCCCACCCTTGAGATGTCTAAGACTAAGATGCTACTGCCAGAGGTATGATGTCCAACAGTGCCCGACGTATCATCAAACGGAGGTATTGTCTGTTATTTCCCAATTTGTCGTAAGCCCTGCTACCTTGTCCAAGTAATTAATGATAATGCGGATATTGATAGATGTTGAAGTAACGCTAAATATTGATCAAGTATATATACGACGATAGTGCGCACCATGTAGTATAATGATGACAATTATTAATTAAAGGATGTAAAGTATATGTATTGGAAGAATAAGTAGTAATTAACTGAATGTGCAAAATCGATTTAAAGTGTGATGATTATTTTGATTATGAGTGTATACATGTGTCGTAGGAATGAAGTTGTGAGTTATATGTGTATTCAGTAGGAGTAGTACAAAAATAATTGAATGAATTAAATATATGTGTCGTAGGCAATTAACTTAGTAGTAATGAAGTTGTGAGTAAATTTGTGTAGATGAAGTATGAAATATTTAGTAGTATTGTATCGTATTATATATGTGTTTAATATTCAATAAATTAATTTGTCAGTGCAAACCAGAGTTGTTTCAATCATTTGGGAATCACAATGAATGCAATGTACTAACCACAATCTTGACCCATCTCAATCAATGAATTCAAAATCATAATTATCATTATTATTATATTATATTTATTATATAATTCCCCCAATACACCAACAATAATTTACATTTTCACCGCCACAAGGTTTCCCCATTTCTCATAGCTTCCAAGACTGATCTTGAGTCAGGAAATATATCCAGCCCTTCAGCTGAGCAAACGGCAGGATTGGACAAATAAAGGAAAAGTGTTTCCATAATTGCAACTCATTTACTGGGGAAATTTGATGCGACTGAAACAGTATGAATTTTGTGCAAAGTTTTTTCACCATTTTGGTGAATAAAGAGAGCACAAGCACCACCCTGGTTAAGGTATCTACCAGAGGAGCTATTCGTGTAAACAACCGTTCTATTTCCTTGAGGAAGTTCTTTGATTGTCTCAAGGACCATAACTTTCACGAAATGACGAGCTTCTTTCTTTGAGCAGGTCGCCAGCAAATCTAGGTGCATGACAGTAATAGCAGGTAGTAATCACATAAGTCAATATAAAAGAGTGTTGTAGCTAATCATATTATCATTAATTTGCAAGGAGCGCACTTTAGATATCGGGATAACTTATGCATATATAAATGTGTCCGGCGTACTCAACAGACACTTTGGTTTCGACCTTATTATGACCTCCGCAGCATAATGTAGCTAAAAACATAGCGCTGTAGGAGAAAAACTCCAAATGCGAAATTTCTCTTTTCCTCATGATTGTCAGATCAGTAAGTCATCTGTAAAGTAGAAAGTATACCCGTAATAACAACTAACCAGTCAGCCGCCAGTTTAAAGTATGCTAGTAAATATAGTTAGTCATCCATAATTTTTTACTTGTGACTCATAAAACTGTTTGTTGCCAGTAAAAAGTATTTTAGTATTAAGGTATCTCAAGTATTTTAGAAATGTCGAAAGAGAACCAAATTTTGGAATTCTTAATACTGGTAAGATAGAACTTTTAAGGAAAATTTTTATAAAATTATTTTTATAATTAAGGTATCTGACCACATTCGGAGCATTTTTTCTTCAAAAACTTTACTTGCAAAAATTTCTAATAATTTTTTTTTGGAAATATAGCACCAAAATACGAAAATGGGGAAAAAAATAAACCATAACTATACAAATTTTTACAAAATCAAAGAGTTTTTTTGGTCGAAATTTAGCAAATTCTTACATAAACAGCTCTAGTTCTTCAAAACAAATTATACATATATAATATAAATTTCATTTTATCAATCATATGCTCGTAAGGCATTCGTGAGTGTAGCGAACTAAAAACTAATTGATATATATATATATATATATATATATATATATATATGTGTGTGTGTGTGTGTATATATTTATCCAATGCGGAGGCACTTGTCGTGTAGACATTCACCTATAATTCACCGCAGTTTGCTCATCATTTTATTTTGGAGGCACCATATAGGCGGACCAGCATTACCCCCTATGAAGGGACGACACAAACGGAGGCATTTTAGTGGCGCGACGTAGGGATTCGATCCGAGTACACTCAGCGCCAAAAGCCAGCGCGCTGTATCACAAGGCCACCACAGGCCTACTAATTGATATATTGAAATTTTTAAAAAATACAGATTTTATGCAATTACATGCGATTGCATGCAGGAGATTTTAAGCAATTACATGCAAAATTTCAGTCATCTCCCATGAGATTTTTTTATAAATACAGTTATAAATTAACAAATAATATAATTGAGCCAAATCGGTAATTCGTTATATTTTTAGTATAATTAAAAAACATACCCGGAAAATTTCCTAGACAATCCGTGATTAACTTCCGAATTGTCGCAATAGTCGTATACATTTTTCACGGATGTAAAGTTCTTCAGAAAACCCGATTTAATTTCTCTTTTCTATTGAAATTGACTGCGCTTCATTTAAATTGCTCTAATTTCATTTCTAATGATCACGCAGAAAGAAATAAAAGCAAATTTAGAGACAGAAATTCCTATACTTTAGGAGACAGGAATTTAAATTATAAAAAAGAATCAAAATTTTCTTCAAAATCGGCATTTTAGACGTAGTCGAATACCCTTAAATATACAACTCGAATTATACAATAGCATATAAATAAACAATAGCAGTTTTAGAAACAGAAATTACCATTCTTTACGAAATAGGATTTTTTCAAAATCGGAATTTTCCTCAAAATCGACTTTTCAGGCGTAGTCTGGTACCTTTAAACTTACAACTCGAATTATATAACAGCATATAATTAAATAATATCAGATTTAGAAACAGAAATTCACATTCGTTGCGAAACAGGAATTTTTAGAACATCGAAATTTTCCTCAAAATTGACGTTTTAAACGTCTTCGGATACTTTTAAACTTACAACTCGAATTATATAATAGCATATAAATAAATAATAGCAGATATTATAAAGAATAGTAGATTTAGAAATAGTAAATCATATTCTCTACGTAATAGGATTTAAAATGAAATCGGAATTTTTCTCAAAATCGACGTTTTAAACGTAGTCGGATATCTTAATACTTACAACTCGAATTACGTATATTCACTTAAGTAATTGCCTGTAGCCCAATGGATAACTCCTGAACATACTAGCTGTTTGCCTGTATAAGATTTCACAAATAGACCCAGTTCTATTTTGAAAAAAAACACAATAGTGAAGCTGAAACAAAAATTGCTTTTCTACCGTTCATGAAATATGAATCATATGTTAAAATGTGCAGTGTGGTAATACTAATCAGTTATTAATGTTTTAAATCGAAAATGAAAAAGGCTTTCAAGAAAATTTTCCTTGCATACAAAAATATGCAGTTTTGGAAAGTTGCATTATTTGTTAATGTATTACAATATTTCTATAGTAATGTAGTAATTATTGTATAGTATTAGTATTGGTGTAGTTTTTATTGTTGTTGTTCTAATACCCCTAACCAGAATGTATTCCAGAGTTATATGGCACCAACAAGGGTCGGAGTCTGATTTAGCCAGGTGCCACCTCGATTTTCACCGAGCACCACCCTCCCCAGGGGCAGCATATGGGGATCATACCCTCTCCCCCCCCTCTCTGACTACATAGAGGCACTTTCCGGTCTATGGATTTGACGTGCTCATATCCGTCCTAGACATGGAGGTATTTAATGGCGCTCGCTGGGATTCGATTCGGGCATCCTCAGCACCTAAAGCCGACGAGCTACCACTAGACTACCTCATCCCTCATTAGTATAATAATTAGTATATTATAATTATATAATTATATTGTTATATTACTCTGTTATATTGTCCAGAGCATTTTAATACACATACCTGGAGCTCAAAAAAATATTTTAAATGCTCCCAAAGCATATTAAAATATTAAGAAGTACTTCTAAAGTATTAAAAATGTTATAAATCTTAAAAAACTAAAGCTTCATTTTATTAGGAAAGTTTATGAAGTTTCCTTTAACCTACAGCGATTTCAAAGAATAATTGTTTTCGTTTAACTTTACCAGTCTTTCTCAAAATCATGATGTTTAAACAATGCTATCTTGGGTCATTTGGGAAAAGAGTTACGTTATAAATACGTGCCTTAGGCTTTTAAGATTAATCCTGAAATAGTGTGGGACTGTAACCTTAATTTTGTAGGAAACCTATGTAAGTACGCGTAAAGGAATTTCATATCGTTATTTTAAAATAATTTCGATAGAACTTTAGAAATGAGGCTAAATATTGGAATTAAATAATTCGGAATTATATGTCAGTATTATATTTATATATTTCAATTATTCTTATAATTTGAGAGGAAAATATATATTAAGAATTTAGCATCATAGATATCTTTAGTTTTATAGAGTTGAAGTTATCGTGCATTCAATTTTGAAACACATCTGCTTCGTATAAATAACCGCTTTTTGATTATAGATCGTATAGTTCCATTATTTTTATAATTTACGGAAAAAAATATATATATTAAGAATTTAGGATCATAGATATCTCTAGTTTCATAAGGTTGTGCAATAATGGGGAAAAACGATAATTATTGGAGAACAAGTGATTCAATATTATCCCTCGATAATCCCCAAACAGGAGTGTTGCGTCTTTGATGTCTTAGATTTCATAACATTGTGGCAATAATACAAAACATTAGGAATGATTAGGTTTCTAATGTTTCCTGTCAAATTTCGATTTCTAATAGTTCACGGCGACCAGTTTAGTACATATCGTCAAAAATTTGATACCCATTTTGAAACTTTACTTTTACTTTCGAAGCAGTCCGCCCGAAAATCCCAAACAAAAAGTAACGCATACAAAAATTCTTAAGCCAGAAGCAATCAAATCTAATTGTTATAAACATTTTCCACAAGACTTCGTTCTTCTAGTTCTGCAATAATGACAGATCTCATAACTTTCCTTCTTTTTCCATAACAAAAACAATCGTTCTCTCCCCAGTTTTTTTTTAATATTGTTTCACTATATCCCTCTCTTAGATCTTTTTCTTTTTTTTTTTAATGTAAAGGTGCCATGTATTGCGGAAAAGCGAATGCCCGCCCCCTAGTGGTCAATCCGCCGAAGGGATGCTGCGCAGGAAAAGCTGCGCGTCGACCCACTGCAGTGGTCGATTCCAGAGAGCCGGAGAAACCGGAGTCGATTTTCAGAAGAAGACATTAATAGATAACTCGCACCTTTCTGGATACAAAGTCCGCTTTGGTTTCTTCCACAGCAGAAGACCCCGCTTAAAAGGTGAGTCCGTGTGCTGGTGAGAGCTCACTTTGCTTTAATCTCACGTCGATCTGCCCCTGGCACGCACCCCGTGCTTGTAGCAGGGTGGAGTTAGCCTAGGGTAGTGCGTAGGTGATAGTCACACACCGGGTGCCAGTCAAACAGTAATTATAGAAACGCGATTAGCCCCGCAGTGTAAAATCGATGACTTTTTTCTCTCTTGCCATCGGTTTCATGTATCGGTATGCGAGGAATCCTCACGCCATACAAAAACTCTTCATCCGGCCGACTGCGGGAATATGGGGCAAAAAAAAAAAAAAAACTTTGAAACTTGTGTCAAAAACAATCGTGAGGGCGTTTTGTCTCTGTGGCCCATAAAGGAATTATATATTTAATTAGTCCGTTATTTAGCTGTACGTGAACAAAATGCTGATGAAAAGCAGATACCGCAGAGATTTTTTTTTTATTGATTAGTAACTGACAGTAATTTAGAACATTAATGGCACAATCATATTATTTTTTTTATATAAAATTGTTTCGGAAGACATTGTAGTTGCTTCGTTAAAAATTTACGTCAGTGAAGGAAAAAATTTTGTTTCATTGATTTAATTTGTCTACAAAATATAGAGATATTGCTGACGAATGCCAAAAACAAATACATTATTTTTGAAAGAATTATTCGACGTAAATATTCCTGAAAATAATTTTAGATACACGTATTTGATATAATTTTTAATTCACTGAATATCTTTTCATCTTTTTAAACAAAGAAAATTTTCAAAAATATTTCAATTTGCCAAACGTGTGACCAAAACTTTACTGAATTTCTGTACAAAATAAAAATCTCTCTCGATTTTTTATATATTAATTTTTTTCTAGTTCTTTCAAGATATTTTTACTGGTATAAAATACTTCATTATATATTACTGGTATTATTCACGTAACTTCTTTTGTGATGTTGTTGAAATTTGATGGCTATTTGTTGTTTATGTTATGGTATGATTATAAAGTGCTCCTTATTTTTTTTGGATTATTCACAGTACGGATACATTTTTAAGTTTAAAATATTTTTTTTCTCTTCCTTTCGGTGATATTTTTGATAAGTTAGCAAGAAAAACTCAGTTCGTGCGGTTTGTTTAAATGATATATGTATATTAAATTCTTTTAAGTAAATTAACTTTATATTAATATTCATAAATTCTGATAATGCTTATATTTCTTCATTGAAAGCTTAATATAAGATTCTTTCATTTCTTATTGAATTCTATTCTTCCTTTTAAACCTTTATAACTAAGTGCATGTTAATTGAGTTAGGCTTTTGTCTACCTTGCTTATAGGAATTAAACTGTACAACTGAATGTAATTTTGAAAAATAAGTAAGAATTCAATATCTGGTGTAATCAAATGATAATTTTCATCAGTGATAGGGAAATTTTTAAAAGATCGGCAAACTATTATCTGTTATTATAACGCTATATATTTTTGTACTGGTACTAGAATAATCTCCTATAATTTTAATATAAGTTATACAACTTAAAGTTAAAGAGGCAATTTTAAAAAATAGTATTCCTCAAATTTCTTATTTAAATGCAAAAGAAATCTGGGAAATTAATAATTTAACTAACACGAACTGAGTTAACTAACGTTTAACTGAGAACTATAAAAGATTTATGATTAGAAAAATGGTTGTTACTTCTTTTTACAAGTTTTATTATGAAACTGATCAAGATGCGTAATTATGCGAAGACTATTATTATTTATTCATTTATTTTTAATGTTTAAGAATTATTTAATGAGTATGAAATAATATATTGAACATCGTGTGAATTATAATATATTTTATTAAGTGGAGTGTATATTGTGATAGAATATAAAGGCGTAGTTTCTGTCATCTACGCAAATGTGTATTGCACAACTGTATGTATTTTATTTATTTTAAGAACTTTTCATGCATTCAAATATGGAACACACTTGTTACATATTAATAACTGCTTTTTGATTATCTATCGTATATTTCCATTATTCTTATAATTTATGGAAAAAATAAATATAACGCCAGATATCTAAGTATGAATGCGTATATGAATCTGTAATTCTTTTGAAAACAATGTTTGTCCCTTAAAATGAGAGCTGTTCAATTTTTATGAATGAAAATGTCATTTAGTGTACGAAAATGGTGTTTATGTCTATGGAATGACTTGTAGATGTGAACGTCTATGAACTGCGCGAGCAAACTTGAATCCATGCCAACTTTCAGCAAAAATATAACTTCGTGGTTTTTACTTTCTATGACGTATTTGTAAATAAAGCGTAAGAATAGATTAAGAGCGAAATACTGAAGTTTTTCAACAAAATTTTGAATTATTTTTTTATTGATAAAGCATCAGGATGACTGCGTCACATTCAATTTAAATATCAAATATGATTAAAAAAACTTTGGTGACATTTTAAGCAACGCTTATGCTTTGATCATGACGCATTGCTTCAAAATGCTTTTACCAATTTTTTAAACAAAATTTTGAAATAATTTTTATTGCGTAATCATCAGGATGACTGCGTCACACTCAATTTATGTATCAATTCAAAAACTAGGGTGACATTTAAGCAACGTTTATGCTTCGTAACGCATCGCCTCAAAAGGATTTTGCCAAACATTTCAAATGAACTAGCGTTTTTTTAATGTTTATTTATAATTGTTTCCTCTTCACTAAATTTTTCTTTATTAAAACTATATGCAGCTGTTCTTTTTCTCAAAGCGTAATTGATTATTTTTTACAATTTGCAAAATAGTTGTATGATGTCATTATTCAAAGGGAAAACTTTCCTGATATATATTTGTAATATATTGTCCTGATATATTGATCGACTGCAACATTTAGTGATAGATGATGCAAACATTCATTATGATGACGTCATTTTCGCGCAGAGAAATTTTTACTTATCTAGAACCTAAGCCCTTAGTTTCCAGAACTGCGAAAGCTTTGCGGGACGAAAATGACTTTTGAGTTGAATTATTTGTAATATCTACAAATAAGCGGAGTTGTTGTTTTCTAATGTACGTCATAATGACTTCGTTTTGTCTTGGCAAAATTTTCACATGCCTCAAGGATAAGGCCCAAAGAAAACTTTAAAAAAAATTGCGTATTGATGCGTCGGCATTCGTCAATTCTCCTAACAGATTTACATTTTGAATTTTAAGTAGTTTACAAGAACTTGTTATATTATCTTACAAAGGCAATAGAAAGATATCGGTTAGTTTAAAAATAGTGGATAGGCATCGAAAAACTGGTGGGCAACAAACTTTGAAAATCGACATCACTCAGAGTGTAAGGCTATCTTTTCATCGGAAGATATGTTGCTAATGAAGTGTACTAAAATATGTTACTAATTTTTGAGCTGTAAGCATCACAAACTTTATTTGTTAGGAATATATAATGCGTCAAAAAATAGTAACATATGATGTGCCAGAAGGAGGTTCCTACATTTGGCTTAATTTTAAAATTTAACGAAATCTCTAAAGATAATAATATGGTAATAATACATATCTAAAAAGTCTCGGGTTCAGTCTCCTCATGGAAATTGAGACAAACACTAAATCTTATAAATTTACATTTGAAAGCACATGGATCGACATATCTATTGATTAATGGGCGCATGAAAAAAGTTCTGTTTACATAAGCAAATAAAGTAAAAGCAAGAGTTATTTTCATCTCCTGGCTAAAATCTTAGCCGAGAAATGTGCACGAGTGTATCTCAATATCTTTATTTTTGCTCTTCCCAATTTACAGTAATTTTTTAAAAACTTATTTCTAGACTATTGTATATTTCAATATAAACGAATTTATAACCTGGTCTGTTCAATTTGGAACACATAACGTCTACTAAATACATAACTTATACATAAAACCTGTCATACATTATCACATTTATTAATACATTCATCGCTTAAAATGCAACTGGTTCACCCGGGAATAGAACTATAAATTTAGTTTATTAATAATCCTTACAAAAGTTCTAATTTTTGTAGAAATCCTTTATTCATGTTAGTTCCTGCAAAATAGAAGAAGAAAATTATTGTTAGATATGGAGTGCACATTATATCAAATGTAGAACTAAAGGATCAATATGTAAATCCTGTGTAAATATTTTTATACGAACTCAGTATGTTGTATATATGTAGTACATGCATAAATTTTATTCTTTATATTAATGTACAAAAAATATTTGCCATAGTTCACTTCGTCAGGGATAAGCATTCACTGGAAAGGGCTGTTGACATACAGCATAAGATCTTTGCAGATCTTTACGCAGCGCTAAATTTCCGCAGTTCATGGACCAATAAAATTTTTCTAAATCTCCTAATTTCCTACACAGTTAACAATGTGTTGAAGATTTAAAAGCTTCTACTGCATAGATTTAAGTCATATATTAACTTTCATTATAGGATGGTAAAGAAATTTTGAAAAATCTTCCATCCAAATATCAAAAAAATCAAAAAAAAAAAGCAACACGAATTTTAAAAGAAAATTACGCGCAATTATTGATATTTCAGATTTTTTTTTAACTGTTGATTTTGACCTTGACCTTGAATGTTTTGCAAATTTCAATCAATACAATGGATTCGGCTGAACAACGAAATGCTACCTAACAAAAAATTCACATTTTTTTACCATTTCGCTGTCTTACAGTAGCAAAACATCCTTATTTTTTATTACAGCGAGTTCAAAATTTACGAAAGAAAAAAAAGCATTCACTAAGTGAATGTGTACGAAATAAAAAAAAGTTACTTCACTTTCGACTTGCTCCAGGTTAAAGCTTACATCTTTTTCATCAACAAAAGAAAAATCAGCAGATAGATGTTTTAAAACTTGATAGACGTTTTTTTCCCCTCTGAAATGTATTTGTTAGACGTTGCCATTCATGTCTAACAGCAAAAAGGAACTTTTAGGCAGGTCAGTCGTCACGTATGACGCAGTTATAAAGCTACATCCATTTACGAAATTGCTTCGTAAATATTTTACGAATATTTGGAAAAGAAAGCCAGTATTTTTCAAAAAAATTATATCCATGAAATTTTAAGCCATTAATCAACTCTGGGGTACAAATTATTTTCTCTATTGGTGTCTTGAAATTTTTAGCTACCAAATCTTTTCGCAAACAGCCGGTGACAACTTTATAGGAATTACCGGAACCTTAAAAACATGATGTGAAAGAAAATGAAGTCCTGTTTTTTTTCGAATAAAATCAGCCCTAGTATGGAATTTGCCAGAGAAAAATCACATTTTTCTACCATCGTAAGAGAATTTGATTTTAATCAGCATGAACACTTGACGTTATAGATACGAAATAGTTGCAGATTTAGAAGGACTTCAAATATCCTTGCACACAACCAACGTTCATGTATATGTTCAAGACTTGTATAAATTGATCTTGTAGTCATAAAGTACATTATAATTATACTAGCCAATAACTGTATTTAGATCATAAATAAATTCAAGTATTTTCCTCATCCTGAATTGCAAAATATATGTGTGTTTGAGTAAAGAACGCAAGAAAATAATGCAAATCAAAAATCGTTTCTTGAAGAATCATATTCAGTAATTTAAAAAAAAATTAATCTTTCAGGTAGGGGGTAATTTTATTTTTCTCAGATTCATAAAATATCAGATCACACAGGGAAAATTACCGCAACAAGGAAGTTTTACATTTAAGTTAAAGAAATATGTTGAAACGTTAATTCTGATCAAAAATCTTTTATGTTTTAATTCGGTCTAGGCATACGTAAACAGAATAGGTTTTCGTTTTTCTTTAGGATAACTAGAAGTGGATGCATTTAAAGTTATATTAAAGTGAAAAAAATCATTTATATCACGCAAAAAAAAAATTTCACTAAAATAACTTTTTTCCCAAAAGGTAGTTCTGGTTACTATGCTCAATATTTGAAATTGTGGTTCTTAAGTCGATATTTGAAAACTAGATTTCCTTTAAAATTACTTGGCAAAGATGGCAACGGCATTTGTTAGAAAATTCTCTGTGGTATTCAAATCAGGGCAAAAAAGTCAATAAATGTAAGTAAGAAACTAATTTTAAAAACTTCGAAGCTGTGAAATAAACCCCCCCCCGCGCCCACCGACACATGCATGCACACACACACACACACACATATATATATATATATATATATATATATATATATATACAACTTTTTCATTGAAAAGAAGTAACTAATCCTCTCCTTATGCTTATATAAAATCTCCTTCTCATCCAAAACAAACAAACAAGCAAACAAACACAAACACACACACACACACACATATATATATATAATTAAATTTCATAGCACAACATTCCATTTTGTATGATATTTTACACGATTGTAACATATTCAGTCAAATATGTCTTAACAAACTGAAGAATTTATTTTTACAACATTTCAAAACTTCCCATATTTTAATCTAACAGAAAGATAGTCAAAATTATACTTTTGGAATTCAACTGCGTAATAACGGAAACTGATAAATTAGTCGAACTTGGCGTAATTTATTTGTTAATCGGAAGTGATGAAAGCATTTAACTTCATTCCTATTCCGCCACAGAGATCAAAGAAAATGAATATCCACGTTTCTAGGATTTCCCAAATAACCCCGATGTTGTGTTAGTAAAATAAAACTCCTTAAATCACCTGTCTTCGGAAAGTCCCATTTATTTGCAAAGGAAATTAGTTTCCTGGCACCGAATTCATTCATTTAGATCGAAAAGTTTACAGATTGGATCTCCAAAACCACTTATAGATTGTGAGCGTGAAAATAAAATCGTTATGACACGAATTTATTTCACTGAATATTTAATTTGGAAGAGAATTATAGATCAGTTATGTTGCCATAGTATTTCAGAGAATAAAAATGGCGTGTCAAAATGGAAGTACTGGCGAAAATAAGAGAAATTTCTGCTCTAATTATGCATAGTTTTTAATTATATGACTAGCAATCTTAAACTGTTATGTCAAGACATGTATGGTGTTTTCAGATTTAAGGGGACAAGGGACCTTAACGTTGATTTTTTTTAATTTTCAATGTTTAACTCTATATCAAGTATGAGAATAATTAATATTCTTTTTTACTACATTGGAGACCGTAGAATTCAAAATTATGATTTTTTTGGCAGAATAATGCCTGTTTTTCAAAAAATCTTTCAAAAATGCTGCATGCGTATTCCGTATGATTTAAAAACCTTCAATTTTTAAAATATAAGATTACTATATACAAGATTCGGCCATTAATTTCCAGGACTGATCTAATAACTCCAGAAAATATTACATGAAATACATACCCATTTAATATGTTTCGAAGTAACTCCCACCTGCCGTCATGCACTTCTGTGATCGGCTGTATAAGTTTCGGAAACAACTTTTAAAGTCCTCTGTCGGAATGCTCTTTAATGTGTACGTCGCCGTTTTCTCGATGGCTGCGACATACTCAAATCTTGTTCCCTTCAGCAAATTGGCCCAGCATGAGGTCGTGGAGATGCAGCATCCTCCATACTCTCCGAACTTAGCTCCAGCAGACTTTTTCTTGTAACCAGAACTAAGATCTGCTGAAGGAAACAAGATTTGAGGATGTCGAAGCCATGAAGAAAACGGTGACGTCCTCATTAAAAAGCATTCTGAAAGAGGACTTTAAAAGTTGTTTCCGAAACTTATACAGCCTAGCACAGAAGTGCATTACGGCAGGTGGGAGCTACTTCGAAACATATTAAATGGTATGTATTTCATGTAATATTTTCTGGAGTTATTAGATTAGTCCTGGAAATTAATGGCCGCACCTTGTATATATAAACATAATTCCAGATTTTATTAAACTTTTTTATATAAATCAAAAGTCAAAAATATCCTTTTTTTTAAATCCGCCTGTTATTTTTTTATACTTTAGCATATTTCTACTTTATTTCATCATCTATAAATTTTAAAAATATTTGAAGTTTCAAAGAATGAGGCACAGTTTTATGACAAACACTTTAATTAACAATCGCGAGAAATTTGGAAGAAATCAGACGAAAATTAGGGCGCATGTAGCAGTTTGAAAAATTCTAACAATTTTGAAGAATTTTTTTTTAGGGTGTTATTCTTCTCCAAAATACGTATTTGTGAATTCTAAGCGCCTTCAATGTATTAAAAAATAATATTAATTATTCTCATTTTTTATATGGAGTAAAATATTGAAAATTCTAAAAAACGAAGTTTCAGGTCCTTTGTATCCTTAATCTGTAAGAATATAGTAGAGTCGTTGATTATTTATGCATAAATTAACTTTCATTCTGAACTCTAGAGAAATGATAAAGTCAAAGTAACAAAAACATTTTTTTATCATTTTAAGGTTTTTATTTTAAGGTTGTTTTTATAGATATATGTTTAACAGACTTTCCTTGAAAGTAGTACCAAAAGTTTAAAGGTACAGCACAAAAAAGTGGTGATATTGCCAATATTTTTTATCACCTATTTTACTTCTGCGTGATGGTTCAGTTATATAAGTAGTGAGGTCATCCCTTTTCAATTATCAATCTATTATAAGTCTATAAAAGGGGTAGCCAAAGTAAAACAGTGTTTAGAGCTATTTGGAAATGTTTACATACTTAGATAAGCCAGGAACTGATAAATGTTATAATCGATCTGAAAAAAAAATTTAAGTGTTGTTTATTTTCTAATGTTTTCATTAAATATATTATTCTCCAATTGTAAGAATAATAACCATTCCTAAATTTTTAAATAGTCTGAATACCTTTGATAATTATTTTTCTTTTAATTGTTCTACCGAATTATTCAAATTCGGCATGTACTGATTTGTTGCTATTCGTAGCCATTAAGTTAAATGTTGTTTTCTCCCAATTTTTCGTTGTCTATATTTCATAAATTAAAATGTATAAAACAAAGATTCACAGCTGTAAATTGTACCGAAAACTTGGGGTTATTCGACATGCCTGTCATTTTAATGGACTTGGCTGTGTATTGAAAATAAAATTCCACCAATTTTATAGTTTTTCGTTCTAGACTTTGAATAAAAAGGACAAAATAACAAAATTTATTAAAAAAAATTCAAAAGCCATTTATAAAACATTATTTAATTAAATAAATTATTTTAATAAATTATTTGAAAAATTTACTATCGAACCAAGAGCCACAAAATATTGAAAAGAACCGCGAGCTGCGTATTGGTCACCTCTTGGCTATAACTTTAATATTGCGTGTTGCTAACTAGATTTTTTACCATGTTTTTATTAACACGTTTTCTTGCTTGTTTGTTTGTGTGTGTGTGTGTGTTTGTCCAGTACAAATCTTGCTATCGATTTTTAACTAACTTCCCGACTAGCTAGACATTTGAAACTTTTACAATAGCTCAGAACACGATGACAATGCATTATTTTAACACTTTTGGCCATCTTTAAGCAGAGTTGAATCCTTTTTCAGTTAATTTTGTTTTGTAGACTGGTGCAGCCATCTCTTGGCCGGGACGGGAACGAAAAGTTAAACGCAAGTAAACTTCCAATTAACTTCATTTTCTTTCAAGTGTGATGGGATTATTCATCAAAAATGTTAAAAAAGTATTTATTAATACATAGAATTGTCAAGTTTATATGATTCAACAGAAAATTTAAAAACATTGTATATAAAAAATTCTTTTTATCTTGTAATTATTAGCGAAGTTTTCAGGGGAAAATTGCTCACTTCTCAGTCGAGTCACGAAGGGAAACAGATGCCCAATTCATGAAGAATTTTAAAGTTGTACCGGAGTTACGGAACGTGCTGTCTATTGGAAAAATGGTGAGCCAATCAGAAATCACCCTTGACTGCGGTGCAGCGGAGACCCACGCGGTTAAAGAAGCTGAATTCGCCTGATCATGCAAGAGTTCTAACAAAGCGCACGGGTTTCGGGCAAGTGTAAGAAGACTATACAGAGCCACGGAAAGAAATCAGTTACGGAAAGATTGCGCGTGGTGCATGATATTATGAAACTAATAATGCTCGTGGTGTCCAGTTAATAAGAATTCTGTTATTTTTTAGCCGCTACGGTTAACCCTACAATCAATCTACTTAACATACAGGATAACGTTTTCTCTGGTTTTGAAGATTAGAGGTTGCTGAAAATTTTTCTGCAGACTTCGGTAGAAAGGAAATTAAACTAGAAAAATAATGACAAGATAAAAAGAACTTTTTATATACCATGTTTTTAAATTTTCTGTTGAATCATATAAACTTGACAATTCTATATATTAATAAATACTTAAAAAAAATTTTATGAATTATTCCATCAACTTGAAAGAAAATGAAGTTAACTAGAAGTTAACTTGCGTTTAACTTTTCGTTCCCGTTTCGGCCGATAGATGGCTGCACCAGTCTACAAAACAAAATTAACTGAAGATAACTGAAAATTAATTCAAATCTGCTTAAAGATGGCTAAAAGTATAAAATAATGCATTGTCATCGTTCTCTGAGCTATTCTAAAAGTTTCAAATGTCTAGCTAGTCGGGATGTTAGTTAAAAATCGATTGCAAGAATTGTAAACACACAAACACACAAACATGCACACAAACAAACAAGAAAGCGAGTTAATAAAAATATGGAAATAATAACTAGTCAGCAAAAGGCAAACAATACCGCAATTCTTTTCAAATATCTAATAATACAGTAAAGATTTGCATAAAGTCAGAGGAATCTGTTCTTCTCCATGTGCTTTGCATGCTGCAACATTCATGTTCACGTTAACGTAATTTTCAATTGATTAATTAGAACCTGGGTGCTATCGTTGTTACTCTGACAGACCTGTGTTTCTGTTTTTTTTTAAGTTTCCAATAAAACAAGCAGCACAGCAATACCTTGGCGACGTTTAACATAGCAAGAAAAAATAATGAATTTTATTTAATCTTGGGAGCGCATTTAAAGTCTCAAATCAATTTTTTTTGTCTCTTATGTATATTTTCATTTATTAGCCCCAATTTTCTAAGGCTATTTATCACTTTGACATATTGGTGTTTCTGCCCTTTCAAAGTTCGCCGAAATTTCCAATAATGCAAGTAATATAGAAATGCCTTGGCGATGCTTATTAACAGAAAAAGAAAGACAATTAATTTCATCGATAACGCCATGGTGCATATCGAAAATCTAGAGCCAAGTTTTTTATAGTTTTTATGTATTTCACGCCTGTATCAAAGTACATGCTCATATAAGGACAACGTATGACTTTTTTTTTTATTTTACAGGCAATCAATGCGTTGTCAAGGTAAGGTGGAAGATATTTTATGCTTTATTTATTTTTCTGACGGTGTTAAATTTTTTTTCAAGGCAGTATGTCAGACAATACCCATCGACTTTTTTTCTTACAACCATCTCTTTCCCTAATACGGGTGCCCTTGTAAAAATCGCACATCAGAGTTTGGAATTCTAACCTTGAACTTAACTATCCTGGTGGTGAAGATTTCTCATTTTTTTATGAATTTCATTCCTTACAACTCTCTCTGCAAGTGTCAACTCATAAGGCCTTCTTCACATTGCTTTCAGAGCAGAACTTAGCGTCAGCGATAAAAAATCCAACCATCCATAGAGCCAAAAGTAGTGACCACGTGATACATCGGACCAATCACAGGTCATGCCAGCAATCTCGTCGCCAACGGAAGAACGCTTCGGAAACAGTGTGAACAATGCCTTTGTACGGCTTAAAAGACATTCCTTCATGAAAATCAGGAAAGCTTGGTTTTTATTAGTGACTCTCAAATCTCAAACCAGAAAAAAACAGCTTTTGACCACAAGTTTCAACCAGCTTGCAATTTCTACGAGAGAGTATGGTCCCTATGGATTTGCTCCCTGCTGCCACTTATTTTAATAACTAACTGAATACCCGTGCTTCACTACGGATTACATTCAAATTAAATACAACGGTGAATGTATGCAATTTATGCCAAAAAAATATATTTATAAAAAATCATAACGGATATTATTATTATAGACAAAAAAATGTAGAAGAAAATATTCAAATTAAATACAACGGTCAATGTAAGCAATTAATTTGTATGTTTATTTAATATCCATAAAACATACAAATTTGAATTAAATTCTTTAAAAACTTTCATCTCAATGAGTGTAGTTGTTAAATTTTATCTTTTACAGTATTTTAATGTTTCTTTTGTCAATTTATTTCGTTGTTATGCACGTGACACAAAATTTATTTAAAGTATCACAAAAAGAACAGAAAAGAAACCGCGTGATCAGCATTTAATAAAATAAATTCTAAAAATTAGTCTTTAAATTCACCAAAAATCAGAAAATGGAGATAAAGATTCGAAAAATATTTCATTTTAAAGTAATTTTTATGATCTTTCTCGTGATATCAATTTTATAACCCTCAAATTATTATTTTAAATGCAAACTTTAAAGAATGTTATAAAAACAGATTAAAAATTTAATTTAAAAAAATCTAAGAAGAATTTTCAAAAATCTTTCTTAGTGCACCCCTACACAATATGAGAAGAATCACCATACAAAATTTCAGCCCTTTAGGTCCATCGGTTTGGTCTGTGCATTATCTGTCAGTCAGTCAGTTACGGAACTGTTTTATATATAGAGATGAGGGCTTAATTAAAATCTTATTAAATCTCTTAAATCTTATTATAAAATCTTATTTAAATTATGGGGACTTTATATAACAACAAATGTTGTAAGACTATTTCAACATTAAATATTATTTGACTTTTTTAACACCGCGAAAAATGGAGGATGATAACTGAAAAAGTAAAAATTCTTTGTATCTGTGATAAAACCTTGTGCCTCCCCCCGAATATAATACAAAAAAGCAGACATCGGATAAGAGAATCAATTACCTCCAGCAGACCGTGAGATCATGTGTTTCCGATGACTGGGATTTACTTCCATGATTGCCTCCGATAAGATGGCGGCAAAATGGCATTCCACTCGACAAAAGAAACGCTCTGCAACCCAATCCAAGGGATTACATCTAAGATATTTTTATGGCTCTATGTCTGCGATCATATCATATGATAAAGAAAGGGAGCACGTGATATTAGCCTTTTTTTTCAACTTCCCGGGAAATAATGTTGCATTAATACAATGAGAGCTTAGGAATAAAAACTGACCTTAAGAATTGACTAGCAGGGGTGAAAACAGTCGGTATTTGAATATTGAGGAAGACGGCTTCTGCCACTTTATCAATGTCCTTTCTATATAAGGCTGTAATCTCTTCTTCAAAAATTGGTTCTAAAATATTTTGATGATAGTAGAATGAATTATTTTTGGTTTTACTCGAGACTTTTTTTATTTTTAATTTGCCGTTGTAACAAAATCCTGCAACTAACATGAATCCCTTTGGGAACTTGTCTATACACTGACGAAGCCATTTAGTAAGGTCATTCCCGTCAGTTGAACAACAGAAAATTGATATTTTTTTTATTACAGTCACTTAAATACACCCATGCCTCATCGAGTGCTACCACAAATTTCCATTTTTCGGCAGCTAGGTGTTTTTCATATAATTTTCTACAATTTGTTTTTCTTTCAGCAATATGCTTTGGCAAAAGCCCATGAACTTTAGGTTTAAACATCTTTTTTTTACTTCAAATCTTTATGAATGATTTTACTTGCAGTGCAAGAAGACATTCATAGTTTCTATGCAGTGGATCTTTGAGTCGGCGGATTTTCTTTTAGGGTCAGAGACTTCCCTTTTTTTGATATTTACTTACGTTCGAACAGTCTTAGGATGAGGTTTCGCGGTCATGTTTTCATTTTTACTTTCAGTTAGATGTTTTCCCCTTCAAATTTAATATATTATAAATACTTTTTTTTGAAATGCCATAACCCCAACTTTTTCACCGCTTTATAATTTGTTGATACGTCTATTTCTCCTCGGAAAGTGCAGTTACGTAGCCTTCGAGCCAGCTATCAATTTTAGGTGTTATTTTCAAAACAAATCTTTTATTTTACATTCCAATCAAAACAATACAGTAGAAGACGACTATCCTGAAGTTGCCAAATTTTTATCTCAAAATGCAAATGCGGAAAATAAATCACAAAATCATTTCCATAAAGTGCAAACGACCTTCTGTATTCCAATATTCTTCTAAAATTTTTAAAGCTGATTATGAGCTTCTTTATGTCATCAAAGTTTGAAAAGTTACTTTTTTACGTCTTCTAGGGATTTTTAAGTTTAATTTGGTATCAGAAATCTGCTTTATGCCTTCGAAAAATTAATAGGTTTACTTTTCTATTTCTTCTAATGAATTTTTAACTCTAATATTGATCAACAGGTTTCTTTATGCTTCGAAATTTAAATATAATTATTCTCATATCCTCTAATAAACATTTAAAATTAATTTTGATTAAGAAGCTTCTTTATCCTATCGAAATTTAAATAAAATTAATTTTTTACTTCTCCTGATGAATTTCTAACATTAATTTTGATTAATCGGCTTCTTTATGCCTTTCAAAATTACCGAATCCAATTGCCGAAATTTAAATAAAACTATTTTTTTAATTCTAATGAATTTTTAACATTAATTTTGATTAAGAGGCTTCTTTAGGCTTCCGAGATTAAAAAAAATACTTTCTTACTTCTTTCATGAATTTTTAACATTAATTTTAATTGAGATTTCTTATTATGCCTTCGAAATTGAAATTACTTTTTCATTTCTTCTAATAGATTTTTAACATTAATTTTAATTAAGAGGCTTCTTTATGCCTTCGATATTTAAATTGCTTCTTCATTTTTTATCTAATGGATTTTGAATATTAGTTTTGATTAAGAGGTTTCTTTATGCTTTCGAAATTTTTATAAAACTATTTTCCCCATTTTCTAGTGTATATTCAAGGTTAATTTTGATTAGAAAGCTGCCTTCGAAATTGAAATAGACTTAATTTTTTACTTATACTAGAATACTTCTCATATAAATTTTGATTAGAAGACTGTGTTGTGTATTCGAAAAACAAGCAGATGATTTTTTTCTTTCTTTCACCTGGTGAATTTTTAATATCAGTTTTAATTAGAAAGAATCGTTAAGGCTTCAAAATTTGAAATAAAAACTTATTCTTCCGTCGATTTTATAGGATTATCTATAGAATAACTTTATTAGAAGGTTAACTTTTATTAGAAAGCATCCTTTTGCCTTCGACTTTAGAATAGCTTCATTTTCGCCTATTCTGTTTAATTTTCAAGGTAAATTTTGTTTACGGGGATGCTTTAAGTCTTCAAAATTCAAGGAATCACATTTAATGTGTACTCGGAAATTTTCTAGGATTTATTTCTACTAGTAAGCTGCTCCATGCCAGCAAAACTGAAATAATTTACTTCACTCCTATTAGAAAACATCTTTTTGCCTTCGACTTTAGAATAGCTTCATTTTCACCTATCCTGTTTAATTTTTAGGGTTAATTTTGATTACAGGGATGCTTTAAGTCTTCAAAATTCAAGGAACCACATTCATATGTGTACTCGGGAAATTTATAGGATTTATTTCTACTAGTAAGCTGCTTCATGCATACAAAACTGAAAAAAAATTTACTTAATCTATTAACCATTTAAGGTGAAATTTGATAAGATAAATGTTGTATGTCTCCGAAATTCTCACATAGTTATTTTTCACTTATTATAAAGAATTGTAGGGTAAAATTTAGCACAGTTTATTTATTTATTTTTGGTGTTTTGATTTTCTGTTAATCCAAAATAATTCCCGCACAAACATAATCCTTTGCCGTCTAGAAAAAAATTGACATTTATAAGGGATCATAAGATTTTTAAAGTGTTCTTACATATTATTTCAAACGCATATTTTTCTCAAAATTAACAATTGTTTTTACAACTTCTATAGTATTAAGACCAATTCTTTACTTCTTAGAACTTTTGATTTGCAGCTGATTCATTTGAAGGATTTCTTAGTTTGATAATTCAGATCATTTTTTATTATGTATCTTTTCTTCAACTGAATATACTGCCTATTTACCTTGTACAGTTTTAAGAGAAAAAATCGGCCTATTTTGTTGTTGCTCTTAGCTCAACAATATTGAAAAAATAAAAAAGAAACCGGGTTAAAAATATTAAAAGGGAATCTTAGATGGACGTCCTTTTAAGGAATGTTGAAAATGTTTCTTATTTTGCTTATATGATAGCACTGTTTGTTACCTAACAATTGAGTATTTTTTATACCTCGATAAATATTTAAGAAAGTGTAACATTTTTATTAAAGATTATGAAACATAAAACTAAGTTCACTGTTAAATGCCCAGAAGTGTTGAAAAAGAAAACTGGCCTTACTCCAATAATTTCATTCTAAAATAAATTAAATTGTAGAAAGGGAAAACTATAAATTCGATGGAACATTTTTTGAAAGTAGATACATTTTTTATTATTGATCAGCAAACATAAAAAACTAAGATCGATGTTTAATGTCCAGAAGTTTTAAGAAGAAAACTGAATTTACTTCGATAATTTTAGTTTAAAATAAATTAATTAAATCGATAAAAAAGGAGAACTATAAATACGAAACGACAACTCTGGGGAGTTTTAAGAGATTCGTTTAAAGCAATTCATTTAAAGAAATTCATTTAAAGTTGTTCGATAAATAATCCGTTTAAAAAATGTTTATAGGCATTTTAGAACGTGTTTGCTAAAGATAAAAACGAAAATTTATAAATTTTTACTGAAATTGCTTGTTGAGCGGAGCTCTGATTCTAGTGGTTGTGGTATATTTCATCAAAATTTGAAGTACATACTTGTTTCAAAAATTGCATACTTCAAAATTTGAAGTACATACAACAGATTGTTTCAAACTGATGATTGTTTCTTCCACTTGGTAGGAATTTTTTCTTAGAAATGGATACATTTTTATCTATAACTAGTCGGTACCTGTCAAAACATGGACGACTAGATAGTAAATAAATGTACTAATACACAAATTATACTCAACACACCATTGCCAAATATTGAAAATCATTAAACAAATTAATGATCAGAAACAAATTAATGTGTTTAAGCGGCTTCGTGCTTAGCGAGTATCTAAAGCCAAATTTAAAAATGTCACTGAGCATGTGCAGAAAACAATTTTTTAATTGTAAATTATCGCTAATCAAACAGCGTGTAATAAACAACTTCCATCAGGTTTAATCTAATATTTAATAAACATAATTATCATAAAAATAAAACTGGCAGAGAGAGATCTAGAGAGACTCCTCGGAATAAACGTTTTTATCATTAAAACATGTCACTGAGCATGCGCAGAAATCGCCTTTTCAATTGTAATTTATCTCCAATTAATAGAAATCTCGGTTACAAAAACCAAATTTGAGAAATCTACTGATAACAATCTTTCGTTTAAGAAAGATTTCGTTTCCTTTTTTCTTCCAAAAGGAAGTAAATTGATGCAGTAGTTTTCTCTCACGGACCGCCCAAAAAGTCGGCTTAACAACTTAAATATATAGAAAATCAATGTAATTATACCCATTTTAGAATAAAAATTAACATTTTTTATTAATACTTATAACTTTTCTTACATACCTGTCTAAGTTTATATAATATACAGTGGTTGTATTTTCTTTTTTAGAGAATTTTTTTTTGTCTAATGCGGAGGCACTTGTCGTTAAACATTCACCTTTTATTATTCACCGTTATTTTGCTGGTTACTTTATAATGAGAGCACCATAAAGGTGAGCCAGCATTTCTCCCTATGAGGGGGACGACACGAAAAAGACCAAGCCTTATTCGGGATTTGAACCCAAGCCCACTGCATGGCAGCTCAGTTCGCTAAACACTACACCATGTGGGCACATGCTTTTTCAGTGAAAAAATACCTTAATTTACTTATTTTTACAGAGGACTTCGCTTGCAAGATCTGAATTATATAAAAAATTCATAAAAGTTTATCCGAAAAAATAATTGTGAGGAAATCGCGGGTTTTCCTTTATTTTTTTTAAGTCCTTAACTGCAAATCTTTTAAATAATAGTCTGTTATCGGTTTGTGCAAAAATATAGCGTCTCGAACTCAGAGGATATATTCTATTTCCAGTTTGACATTGCTTTCGCCAAATCCCATTACATATAAACTTTACAAATCTCATAAATAACCCGAGAAAGAACTAGATGCGTGTTTTTTAACCCTTACCCCCCACCCATGGCTTCGCACAGGCATAGTCGGAAATGAATTCTCTCCCTTCCTCTGAAATTTTACCCAGGGAAATCACCTTGTTACCTCAGACACGGGAAAATTCAATTTTCTTGCTTTGGATCCACTTTTATTTTTTGCCATCTAGCTTGGCGCATGTGCCCGAGAGGTGGCGAAATGGTAGAGAGAGGTTTTATGCCTTTATGCTCGCGTGTACGCAACCATTAAAGAGGGATTTTTCTAGTGAATAAGTGTCGAAAGGGAGAAACAGCACATTTCTCCGCCATAATTGCGTTTGGATCTGTTGTTTCTGCGATGTGTATTGACCGTGTGGTTATGCGCGTACAAATGAATTGGGGTTAGAAAAGAAGCATTTGACTCTTCTCCTTTCCGCTAATAAATTAGCCGTTGCGAAGGCTGGTTTACAGAAAATGAATTTCCTTTAGAATCCGAGGAGGCTTCCATGTAGGGTTACTCGATTTTTTGAGGCATCGACAAACGTGGGTCTGTCTAATGAACTGCCGATGGCATCTTCAACAGAAATATACTTTGCTCTTTATGAAGCAGAAAACACTCAGTACTTTTAAACAACTGCATTACAAGCTAAATTTATACTCAATAAAATACTTGGTATTGAAGTGGTATCCCGCTTGGTTTGGTATTTATTCTATTCATTATTGTTCCCAGAAATAACTACTAACTCTTATATTAATAAATAGACAAGCAGACTTACTTGCAAAAAATAGGTGCCAACTTACTACAACATCCAAGTACAGCTACTTCCTATTGGAAGATTAAACTGTTTCTGAAAAATTTATTTACATCTAATTTCTTACGGGATCTTCAGACTCGTACAGCTTTAAAAAGTTGGAGGAGGGTAAGGCCTTCTTTTATACCTGATAAACCAAGACGGGATGCAGTTGCGACCTTCCGTCTGTCAACGGGACACGATTGCCTCGCCACCCATCTTCACCAAATTGCCATTTCAACCGCCATTTTTGCCCACTATACAATTCTGGAGAAACAATGGAAAGGGACCACCTGCTCCGATGTGGGGTTCTTCGCGGATCTACAGAGGTGTCGAGATATTGGAAAGAAAGAACGCTTCTAGGGCAATGACTTCGGTCTTCTGTTTTTATTTCATCATTCCTTTGTAATCTCTTTTGCCTTGCCATTGGAAAAAATATTAATAAATAGTTTATATTACATATTAATTGTTGATATTACATGTAACATTTTAAGGTTATTTTAAGTCAAGGTCAAGGTAGCAGGGTTTGCGGAGTTTCTAGCAATGCGAAGCATTGCACTGCTTTCACGTCCGAACGGACAATGAATTAATAAACTTACAGTAATTTTCCGAAGTAAACGAGTTGCCAAACATGAATTTAGAAAAATCGCACGGCTGCCGCCTGGATCCGTGATTGGTCCTGGCTTTGGCCTGCGAAGAAAATTCCGTTTCCCCATAGAGCAAGGGTAAACCGAAAACTGTATGCTAAAGAGTACTCTACCTTGACGATGACTTTTGCTAAAATGAAACGAAATGACCGCTTCCAATCATGAGATTGAGTATTGGACCACTGACTCCATTTATAGGCAGGGCAGGGAACCAAAATCGGTTTCCCAAAAGAGAGGATTTTGCATTATCAAAGCAATTATGTTAAGATAAAAGAAGGAATTAAATGATTTAAATTTGATAGATGTAGAGTCTAGCTTCGTAAGGAGAAGAGTCGACCAACGCGGGCCCGTTTTCACGGGTCTTTGTAGTATGACGGGAAAGGGAAAATAAAATTTTGATTAAGAAGGTGAAGAAACAAAAAGTAGGCTTGGTCAGCAATGAGCATTCACGTCTCCTACGCTTCTTAGATGGTGGGAGAGCAGATATCTGGACGGCGTAATAAAGCTTTTGGCCTTTTCTCCGAGCTGGAGATCCTTTGATAATTAAGGTTATTTTGATGAGTTTTATAGCTTTTGAATAAAACACCATGAACTGATGTGATAGAGCGCCACTATAGAGTACTATAATGACACGATATGGTGGCACGTTCTATGGTGACGTGAAATGCTTCTATTGGCCCTCGGGACATGGGTTGAAGACTCCTTTTACTGGTTAAGACATTGCTTTCGAAGTCCAGAGTTAGTGAGTTTGATTAGTGTTATAAGGAGGCCGTCTTTATAAAGATTTGCAAGGACCTAAGTCGCAATTATTTTGATACGTTACGATTTGGTGGAGAACACCGTTGAAAGGAGAACTTAATGGCTAGTCAGAAATAAAAAAATAATGATGTAATATCTCGAAAAGTTTGATGTTTCAGGATTCTTCATTACTGATTTTCATAACATATCACACCCACTTGCAATAAACGAGGTCAAGATTCCAATTGAAGACCACATTATTTTCCATACAGACGAGTTTTAGTATTAACCATCATTTCCAGATTCCCACAAACAAACACCACCATTTAATTCAATTTATGACGCACAACATAAATCTTGCTAAAGCTTTCAAGCCCCACAGCCCCTGGCTGCTCTAAACACACGTGTGCTCCACAGATTAACGTCACCATTTTATGCAGAGTTCAACTTATTGCGTAAAATTTAAACCTTGAAAAAGCTTTTAAGCCTATCAGCCTCAGGCAGCTTTAAACATATGATTGTCTCACAAACAAACATCGCTATTTTAGGAAGAGTTCAATTTATTACACACAACTTAAATGTGGTAAAAACTTTCAAACCATACAGCTTCAATTAGCTTTAAACCCACGCTTGTCTCACAAACAAACGTCGCCATATTACGTAGAGTTCAGTTTATTACACACAACTTAAATGCTGAAAATGTTTTCGAAACCCCCAGCTTCAATAAGTTTTAAACGCACGATTGTCCCACAAGCAAAGCTTTCAATCCCTAGAGCTTCAGGCAACTTTGAACACGCGCATGTTATGTGGCAGGCCAATAAAATATCGCTCGAATGAAAGAAATGAGATTTTTTTGTGTTTTTCACATGCAAGTATAAAAATAAACCTCATTTACCCAAACCTTTACACCACCACGATCGTTGGCTTGCGTCTGCGAGTTTGGGAAAAACACCGTTTTCACGACTTGGAAGCCTCTCTTTTCCATTTTGAGGAAAAACATTACGGGCAGGAATGGAAAACGGTTCGAGGGATAGATTTTCTTGCGTGCCTGCTGCCATTAAATGCCAAAAATGGCCATTCGGAGAAGAAGGATAACGTGTCGAAAGGAAAACGCCATTTTGCGGTCAAAATTACATTTCACACCCACGTTCTATTCCTTACATGGGCGAATAAGAATTTGAATATTTTCCTGAACATCGAATTGTTTTCTTTCCACTGATATGTTTCCATTGGCTATAAAATAAACAATGTAATTCCCTGATTACATGATTTCGTAACTACAAGGGATATACTGAGATTCTGATTTGAATAAGTCATTTTGTTCCACAGTTAGTTATATTTACATTGGTATCCATTGATATATTTCCAATTCTTATGAATGAGTAATGTAACCCCCTGATTAGATAATTTGGTAACTGCAAGCGATATACTGAGTTTCTGACTTCAGAAAATGTCTTCTAAATCCATAATTAGTTATGTTTTCATAATTAATTATATTTCCATTGGCTATAAATGAGTAATGTAACTCCCTGTTTATGTATAATGGCGTGAAAAACTTAAGGAACGCTACTTTTTATGAAGGTACAACCTGAAAATTAAACGAAACAACTTTGCATATCCGAGGATATTGAGTAGAATGCTGGTGCATATTGAGATTTTGGAATCGTGACGTCAGAGGTGGCGTCATGGCGAATAAGTTATCCTCACTGCGAAGGTTTCCAGTTCTTGTACTCTTTGTACTGTACAGGGTGGCACCGGTGGAAAGGTGCTAACGGAACGCCAGTGGGCAAACAGTCCAACTCGATGGAGTCGTCTGGCGATTGTAAACCGCGAAACCTGGCGTTCAGAACTGCTCTGCAACTGCTTTATAATGGCTTTTGCTGTCTATCGACGATTTCTCTTAGCCAGTACGATAAAGCGGACATCAATGGCCGTTGTTAATCACGGCCGATCCCCCCCAGGCCTTCGCACAGTTGTACCTGCCGTTCGGAACGCCGCCCATGCTCGTAAGACGTCAATGATGACGGCGCTGAATTAGGCGGCCCCACTCCCGAAACTTCTCCAGCTTTCCACTGATTCTAACGTGTGTAAAGTCGTCTAAATGTGACTGGCAGCCATTTCTTGGGCTGCAGTAAGGGGCGAAACTTACTGAACGTCTGTCACACTCGTACGCACAGTTCGGAAATTCAGAGAGAACTCCAAAACTTCTGCTTTTATCGGTTATTTATTATGTGATCCTTCGATTGTGGACTGTAGTTCTATAATTTTCTAATTCAAAATTGCAATGTCTTTTTAGGGATTTTATTAACAAACGCAAACACACATAACAAGTAAATAGTTTTTTGCCCTTGCAAAACCAATGCTGGTTTGGCCCTATGGCAAAACCAACGCAGACCATACTGCGATGAACAATTACACAGACCATACTGTGTGTGTAACGACAACTTTCGCCTGTGGTCGGCGAGCTACTACTGCTGGTGATAGCAACAGAGGCTATCACGTGATCTAGCGGGGAAGCGCTCGGCCTCTAGGAGCGTCAAGACACAACACTATGATACCACCTCTGACGTCATGATTCCAAAATTTGAATATGCACCGGCTTTTTAGTGAATATCCTCGGTTATGCAAATCGTCACAAGTTGTCTCGATTAATTTTAAGTTTGTAATCTTTAAAAGTAGGGGTGTTCCTTAACTTTTGCAGGCCTTTGTACAGTTTGGTAGCTGCAAGTTGATATACTGAGATTCTAGCTTCAGAAAATGTCTTGTTATATTTCCATAATGAATTATATTTCCATTGGTTTTCACTGATATATTTCCATTGGTTATACAGGAGCAATGTAACTACCTGATTATATAATTTGACAACTGCAAGAGATATGTTGAGATTGTCTTTTAGTTCCGCAATCAATTTATACATATTCTTTTTTTATTGTTTCTCGCAAAGTTTTAGCAAATGGTTGATATTTGGAAAAACAGGAGAAACTAGTACTTAAACGGTTACAGATTCCGTCATAATCCTCAATCTTCACTCGCGTGTTCGGAGCCAATTATGTCGAATGACCATTTTGCCGAATATTAAGTGCCGAAAAGGGGGACAGCTCTAATTTTCCTCCGTAATTGCCTTGTCGATTCCTGCCGATATGAAATGTTCGGAAGGGAGATGATTGTGTAGAGATAAATCATGAACTTGTTCTTGGCAGTTCGGAAATGATCTTTTCCCCCTCGTTTTCTTTGTTAGATGGAGTACTATAAAGAGAGTCATCATTGCCGTTCGACTAGACTCTAGTAATTACAAAAAAACTTATCGGTATATTTGAGTCGGTTCACCGAATCCTTTCACAGATCTCCAATCTCCATGCTAATGCAGGAGAATTTTTCCTGTACTTATTAGCAACATGCATGTATTGGGATTTTTGTTTTTCATCTAATAGCAGATTTTTAAGATGAATTTTCCTTTTACTGAATCAAAGTAAAAAATCACATTCGAATTTTTTCTTGACTTAGAATGGATATTTTAGAATCAAATAATTCATGTTTGATTTTTCCATGGTGACAACATTGCCAGATACGACGTTTTTAAGCTGCATCATCCATGTGCACCCTGCTGGACATCGGTACTTTTGCTGAGTCCATTTATCTCTATCGGAGACTTCCCGATTTGTTGTCTTGAAAACTCCTTGAAGGTATAAAGCAAAAATATACATCTTCAGCTTACAGGTATCCTTGGATCTAGGTTTGGCCCTTGTTATGTGCTCCTCAGCGAGACGTAACCAATGAGTGCACTGGAGGCAATGAATTCCTAATGCGGATTTTCTCTGAATTTTTACTGGTGACTGATCAAGTGCAGTCAACCGGCCTACTTTGGAAAGAACCATCGCCTACCACGAACTGTGGTACAAAATTTAAAGCGCAAGATTACGACAAAATGATACTTAAGAGGTATATCTTAGTACTTATCTTATTAAATTTTGAACAGCTATCCTATCCTATTCATATGACCGGACTATGGCAGAATTGCTAGGGTGCTAGCGTACGGTTCCAGAATCCGTAGGTTTGAATCCCACTGTTGGCATGGATGTATGTAGCTGTTCAGAATCAGCTTTAGGCAGCAGGTCCCGGTCTAATTAGCCCTCGTGTAGCGATAAATACCCGTAGCGCTCCCAATCAATCATCAACCATTCATTTATTAAACAGTCTTCAAGATGTTTGATTTATAAAACTCGGGAACTATCTTCCCTAAAGCCATGATTACCCTAAAATAAAAAATTATTTTTGCCATTTAAGATCGAAAACAAAATTTTCAAAACAATCAAATTTATATTTTCTAGGCTTAAAATATTCCCTATACTCGTAAAACTATCGGTATCAAATACAAGCTCCTCTGACAAGCTTTTACTGGGACATAATGCACCTGTGAATTTTTTAATGCGGTTTTTTACATACTAAAAGAAATGCTCTTTGACCAGATTTAATAAAAAAATAGAAATTGTTTGCTTTTTTAATGCTCAAAGGTTCAGTGCCCCCCTTTAAGGCATTGTTTATTCTTCCGTTAAGCTGAAACTTACTTAACGTCACATGTGTGAGCTCCATCTTGCAAAACTCCATCAGTTATTACAACATGAAATTTCACATGTGTTTAATTACAGGGCATGAAAAATTATAATTCTTAAATAATTCTTAAATAATTCTAAATAATTCTTAAATTCCTACTTCCATAAACACCCTTTGACCAACATTCGCCTTGACACTTATTCTGTGTTGTATATATTACTGTCTCTAAATACGCCATTGTTTACCATTTTTCCGAAGTGCTATTGTCTGGCCTAAGCAACTTCCCAATTACTGACGCTACTTCGAACAATCCGAGGGCTTACGGGATAATTTATCCCTTTCCATGTTATGACCGCTAGGATGCGATCACGAAATAAGTACGTGCCAAGATTTCTTGTGGCCAAGTTTTGGGAACAATAAATACAACTGCCTCCGGAAGGAAATAATCTGTTTCGAAAGTATTTCTCCGCTTCCGAATGGCAACAAGGCGAATTGACGAAATCGTTTTTCTTTCACTTAGGCTTCTAACTTCGACTGAATTTTTCCTGCTTCAGAAAATAAGAGCAGAAAAGTAATTCAATTTTTTTTCTGGATATGTAAGTTTTGTTTTTCCCACAGTAAAGCATTTTTAGATATCTGTTCTTCCATCTTCTTTTTTTTCCATTCGTATATATGTAAAAATGCAGGAGTTTGTTGAGATTAAAAGAAAGAAAAGAAAATCCTTACTCCTGAACATTTATAAAATAAAGGAACTTTTTAATAAAGTTCTGTTTGAATAGTACATAAATAAGCACGTATGTGTTCCAAAATGGTCTCTCATATGTGTATAAAACAATTACTAAGCCATAACTGGAATTCAAGCAGATAATATTAACAAACCTTTAGAGACGTCTTTTGGTATCAAATCGACCTCAGTTGGGTGAACAGTGCTAATTTACAAATTACTGTCTTACTGAATAGAATAAATTTCAAGGTTAACATTCTGGCCCATAACACATACTTAAAAACACTGAAAAAATTGTATGAGCTTTAACACAAATTTAAATCAGAAAGAAATATAAGTAATTCTGCAAAATCATTCCCATGTCTGCGATAACCCCAAGTTATACCCATAGTGTGATTTGTTAACCTACATATATAATAATTTTTCAACCCTTCATTTTTATGCTGAAGATTCGTCTCTCGTTATGCTTTAGTCCAAAGTCTGTGTATACAAATGAACTGACTAACTACTATATTTTGAAAAACGGACTTGCTTTAATATGCATCGCAGTTCTGAAATACAGATTTTCAGAAACGGCTATCATTAAATTTTTAATGATCTAGAACAGTGGTTCGTGAACTGTGGGTTTCGACCCACCAGGAGGGGGGGGGGGGGACTTGAAAAAAATTGGATGGGTAACGAATAGTTTGAAGTAAATTTGTCATATTGAATCATACAATTAAAAAAAAGCTTTAAATTTGCTATAGTTATTAATAATTTTCTGTAATTATTTTCTATAATAGTCATATTTTTATTATTTTTATTTAATTTTTTATGTTAAAAATGATATGATATTGTTATATAAGGTGTCAAGGACTTTTACTACAAATAAGTGCAGATCATAAGTATGACATTTTTTTTGTTATTGTGTAAAATAAATATATGCCCAAAATGTACAGTTTTCTTTATTGTTTCCCCTTTTTTTTGTTTATTAGCATTTTCATGTTGTTGTTTTTTTACTAAAATTGTGTTTCTACCAAAATATTTTCATTGGTGGTCGAGGGTTTTTTTTTAACTTAAACTTAAAGAGAGTCGTGGTCGAAAAAAGTTTAACTCACCACTGGTCTAGAATATCAACTTATATGGATCAATACCGCAAGCTGTAATTTCAAAGAGGATAGTACAAAAATAATTTTTCTATATCTTTCGTTAATTCCTCAATTTTCTTTTTAAATCTGCTATGGATGATTGTGTTTAAAATAACCAACCAATGGAGCAAGTCCATTCTGGACCAAGGCCTGTGGTGCCCATCTTCGCTTTGTTGACCGTGAGCTTGGGGTGTCATACAGCATATGTCTCGGGCAGGTGGTCAGCCTGCCGCGGGATCCCCAGAGTAAGGGCCTGTTCACACAGGAGTCCGGTAGCGGAAGCGTTAAAGTATTGAAATATATTCAACCAATGACAAACCTTCAAACGATTAGCAACGCAATTTTTAACGTCTATGATTGGTTTATTTCCGCCTCGGCGCCATTTTTCCTTTTACGCTTCCACTACCGGACTCCTGTGTGAACGGGCCCTTAGTTCCCAAGCATGCTTGGTGATAGTGTTTTATGTCTAAATAAAAACTGGGCAAATAGAATAGGCAACACATAAATTTGAGTTTCTTTTGTGATTACCAGTATATTTTAAAGGCATTTATTCAGAGACAAACTTATATACCCTCATCCTACATGAACCCTTATAAATAAATAAATAAATATACATATATATATATATATATATATATATATATGTGTGTGTGTAATTCAAATGAAAGGACAAAAGGAATAATTATGAAATAAATTGAAATTCAAAATGAATGATTGTGAAATAAGCTGAAAAGTCAAAGGCAGTAAATATTAAATCAAATACAAGCACAAAATAAAAAATGTGAAATATAAAAATGAATGTTTGTTTGTTTGTTTGTTCGTATTTTATGCGCTGCCGTACCGTTCATCCGATTGCGATGAAACTTGGTCAACTTATTGCTTGAACTTGCGCGATGGTTATAGACTATTTTCATTCCGCTACGACGTTCCATTCCCGAATTATGTTAGAAGTATCAACGGATATTGAAAATCGCCAAAAAAAATCGCCAAATTTCCCCGGATATTTCTGTTCAAAGCCATTGTAACATTTCATTGTTGCCAATTAAATTATAACATTTCCGTAAAAATAAATATACATGAATTAAAAACGTGATTTATTCATATGAGGCGTTGAAAGGCAAAGTGGTGTAAGTCACATTTTCAACTTTTTTTTTTGGAGTCAAATATGTAATCTCCATGTTCAATTTATGGTGGAATTGTAAATAGTTATCATTTGCAATATTATAATAATTGTTATGAATTATAATTTGTTCAGTTTATGGTGGAATATTTTGTAGTTTTGGCAGTTAAACTCTTCTGACTTACACCACTTTGCCTTTCACCGCCTCATATATTGGCGCATGCAAGAATGAATTTGATATATTATTTTCATGTACGTGGCAACGCCGGAATGTTTCTTTTTAAAAATGAAAATATAAGGATGGAAAGTCATTCTTTTTCAATGAATGTGTTATCTATCCATTTCATGAATTTAAACTATCCCAAGCTACCTGTTTAAACTCAAATATACTGCAGGACACGTTGACTTAGCTAGAAACACGTGCGTTTAGCCTTGACGCGATGATTTATATAACTGAAGTGACATTGAAACATAACAGATGATTTATTTTTGAGAAAGAATTACAATCATGAAATACGTGTATATTATAATTAAGAAGTCTGAAAGTGGCATTGAAACGTAGCAGACGATTTAGTTTTGAGAAAGAATTCCGAGCATGAAATCGTCTATATACTTTTTCTATAATAATTACCAGATTTGCTGTGTTTTAATATTGAATGTGATCTCAATCCATTCAAACATTATTGATTATTTTTCTATAATAATAAATCCATTCAAACGTTATTAACTAGCTAATGCAGTTAGATGCACACAAGAATCTGAAGAAAAAACATTCCCAAGAGCTCGAAGGTAACAGAATTCGAATTGTAGTGATCCGAAGCAGTGAGACTGATGAAGAAACTTTTAACGCGTCGAACATACTATTGTCTTCGATCTTGAATATCGAAAGGAGAGGAAAGCGATGAACAACGACAGCACCGACAACAAACTAATGCTATTTGCTACCGCAAAAGAATTTTAGCGAAAACTGTAGAACATCATAACATGAGGCTAATCATTGAAAAAATAATAACAGAAACTGAATCCCGAGCAAAGCCGGGTAATACATCTAGTGTGAAATAAAAAGGTACTTTGGGATTATCCCGTCGACCATTTTCGCCAAACCCGATATTATCGCCAAAAGGTAGCTTTTGAGCTAATAACTGCAAATTTTATCACATTTACTGTGTAATCCTTGACTACGCGAGTAAGGGCCTGTTCACATAGGAGTCCGGTAGCAGAGCGTTAAAGGAAAGATGACGTTGAGACGAAAGTAAACCAATCATAGGCGTTAAAAATTTCGTTGCTAATCGTTTGGAGGTTTGTCATTGGTTAAATATATTTCAATACTTTAACGCTCCAATACCGGACTCCTAAGTGAACAGGCCCTTAGTGTTCTTTAGCGTGTTGAAATATACTGGTTTTTTTTTACTTCGCTGCAAAATGATTCGAATTTGGGATTTGCCTAGCACCGAAGAGAATGCAGTTGCATATTTTCAAGAGTATGGAATCATTTCTTCTAAGAAAATGTGCATGAATGGCCACGATATGGCGTTGTATATCAAAATTGATAAGCAATGGCAATGCAATGTAAAGGGGTGCGATAAACGAGTAGCTATTCGAAAATGCACGTGGTTGGAGGGCTCAAAACTCCCGTTTGTGACTGCCCTCCGGTTTATTTACTGCTGGTCGCATGAATTAACATAAATTGAATGGGGAGAAAAACAGCTGGATTTGACAGGAAAGACAATTGTTGATTGGAAGGGATGTGTGCACTCATAGCCTTCTACAACGTGATTCGAAACAAATAGAAGGTCCGAACAAAATTGTAGAGATAGATGAGAGCCTTTTTACAAAGCGCAAAAACCAAGTCGGTCGTATTCTTCCAGAACAATGGATATTTGGGGGACTGTGCAGAGAGACCAATGAGTGTTTCATCGTAAAGGTTCCCAATCGAAATGCAGCAACTCTCATGGCTGAAATTAGGAACAACATTGCAGAAGGAACTACAATTTTCTCAGACTCGTGGAAAAGTTACAAAACTGATGAATTGGAAGCAGCGGGATTCCAACACTTTAAAGTGAATCACCGATATAATTTTGTGGATCCTGAAACTGGTGCACATACACAAAATATAGAACGATTGTGGGGTTTGGCAAAATGGCGAAACAAGAAACACCGCGGAACTACCCGAAAACACTGGGATTCGTATTTAAACGAATTTATGTGGCGGCGACTGCAGAAGGATAATGACTTGTTTATTTGCGCTTTAAAAGCTATCAAGGATTTTTGGCCCCCGAAATGATTGATAATAATATATATGGTTAGATTCAAGAATAATTCAATGTGTAATTATAAAAAACATAGAGGTTTTTACTTTGTTTTGATTTTTTTTATTAATAATGTGTTTTAATAATATTTTTGTATTAATAATAAATTTAATGTGTTTAGAATGTTTATTTTGGAAATTGCTTTTCATTATGATGGCGCCAAAGGATTTGCGCATTTTCGTGAGCGTTGACAGGTCGACGGAATAATCCTAAAGTACCAGTAAGGGTAAATATATAAAATGAACAAAAATAAAATAATGAAACGTTGGCAAAAGAAGTAAATATGAAAAAAACAGGATGAATAAATACAAATTTGGCCATAAACAGGAAAAATCCTAAATTGTTTTCTTTCTTATTTTTTGCAATTCTATTTTTTAGGAGCACGTAAGGAAAAAAAGCATCATAATACTACACTAAAATGTATTTATAAGCCCCCCCAAAAAATTAATGACATAAAAAGTCTCTTAGGAAAATAACTTAATAGTCAACACAAATTACGCTATAAAATGGAAAATTTAATGACTCTCGTTCGCCTTTTCAAATAAATAAATACTTCAATGGAAAGAACGATAATATTGCTCTTTAAAACTAAATTACATACATGAAATATTTAATGAAAAGTTTCCGTGCCTTCCAAACTAACAGAATACATTTCAGGCATAGAACATAGACTTTCGCGCTATAAGCCATTAAATTTTAACTGGCAACTCTTAGACACACCCTTTATCAAGCAAGAAAGCATATAAGTTACTATCTTCTGATTTAACTGCATTAGTAACTGTGTTGTACATTTAAATCCACAGCAGATAGGAAATGTGTGTTGACTTTCTTAATATATGAATTCGTGACAAACTTATTGCGAAAAGTAATTTTAAGAATAGTTTAAAATAAAGAATCTTTATGGATATGATGATCTATGTGTATGGATGTGTAAGAATAGGTGTTGATTAGAAAGTGTATGGGATCACAGGGTTTAATATAACTAATTACGACCTAACTGGTTAACGAATAAAAAATTAAAACATAAAAATAAATGAAATTGTTATTTTATGTATTTACATGGGTTTTTAAACTGTACCTTATACTGGTAAAAAATTAGAAATTAACGAGATGTCATGAAGTCAAATAAAAATACTGTCAAAATACTATAAGACTTAAAGCTGCTGTGTACTAACCCTATTGGATTCGCTCGCGTCAGTGTTAACCTATGGAGAAAATGTGTTCAAGGATTGTTGACTTAGATTGAAAGATTTTCTTATAAATTGTGCTCCAGAATAGAGAAAGAAATTTTAGGTTTGGTTTGGAGCGCTACGGTCAACTTTTTGCTACACGAGGGTTAATTAGACAGGGAACTACAGTTTAAAACCGATTCCGAATGACTACAAACATCCATGCCAACAGTGGGATTCGAACCCACAGGATCTGAACCGAATGCCAGCGCCCTAGCCATTCAGCCATCCCCTAGCAAAAAGAAATTTTAGACCTGGGGGCATTTTTCGTTTTAAAATGCAAATAATGCAGGGTGTCCGGACTAAAGGCATCCAAAAGTCATGACTTATTTTTACGGAACTACCCATTAGAATTTTTAAAAAAAATTATTTAAATAGAAAGAACATCTCACCAAGTTTTAATATCAATCATAGATTTCTATCATAGTATCATAGATTTCGATATGTGCACCTTTTGTAGCACGACTAACGTCTAAATGGTAATCCAGTTCTCTCCAGGTGTTTCGCAGCATATCAAGCGTTATTAGACATTTTTGCTCGGGGATTCATTAAATATGTTGTGTATAAACAAAAATTTGAAACTGTGGATGAGTTGAAGAAGCGTATCATTCAAGCAATTCGTATAATAACTCCTGATATGCTACGAAACACTTGGAGAGAAATGGATTACCATTTTGACGTTTGTCGTGCTACAAAAGGAGCCCACATCGAAATCTATGATACTAGATCGTAGTCTATGATTTATATTAAAACATGGTGAGAAGTTCTTTCTATTTAAATATTTTTTTTAATTCTAATGTGTAGTTCCGTAAAAATAAGTCATGACTTTTGGATACCTTTAGCCCGGACACACTGTATTTTAATTTTTAAATGATTCGAGGGAAAAAATTTGGTGTAGTATGTTTTAAATGCTCTTAAATTCCTTTGGTGGACGAAATTTATAAAATGAATCCTATCGCAAAGTGCAGAAATGTTCGGGCAATCTGAAAATACCATTTTTATTGGATAATCGTCATTCCTGTAGCTGTCAATGATAGACACATTTTCTTCAAAGGTTAACATTTAGGTGAGCGAATCCAATAAGGTTAGTACACAACAGCCTTAAGAGTAATCAATGCTTTAAGCATAATTCAACACTATAATAACTCTACCGAGATTCATAAATTCTATATTATTCTTCCGGGGCCAGATGCTACAATATTAGTAATATTTCATTTAAGATTGACTAGGCTTAATAGATAAAATTAATAGACAGGCTAAATAGATAATATACTTAATTAAATGAAATAAATAAGTTAATTATAGCGAAGGGGAGAGCTTAAGAGTAATGAACGCTCTCAGCATTATTCAACACTTTAATAACTAAGCTGAGATTCATAAATTCTATATTATTCTTTCAGGGGCAGATGTCAGTCTGTTCGTCATATTTCATTGAAACTGATTCATGTTTATATATACACACAAGAGCGGCCAAACAGTAATCAATATATATAAAAAAAGTTCCGTAACTGACTGATTGACTGACAGATAACGCACAGACCAAACCGCTGGATCTAAAGGGCTGAAATTTTGCATGGCGTTTCTTCTCATAGTGTAGGGGTGCACTAAGAAAGATTTTTGAAAAATTCTTAGATTTTTTTAAATTAAATTTTTAAGCTATTTTTGTAGAATTCTTTAAAGTTTGCATTTAAAATAATAATTTGAGGGTTGTAAAATTTATATCACGAGAAAGATCATAAAAATTCCTTTAAAATGAAATCTTTTTCGAATCTTTACCTCCATTTTCTGATTTTTGGTGAATTTTTAAAGATTCATTTTTAGAATTTAATTTTTTAAATGCTGATCACGGGGTTTCTTTTCTTTTTGTGACACTTAAAATTAATTTTGCGTCACGTGCATAACAACGAAATAAATTGACAAAAAAAATATTAAAATACGCTAAAAGATAAAATTGAACCATTAGACTCATTGAGATGGAACTTTTTTAAGAATTTAATTCAAATTAGTATGTTTTATGGATATTAAACATACAAATTAATTGCATACATTGACCGTTGTACTTAATTTGAATATTGTCTTCTGCATTATTTTGTGTATAAAAATTTCAGTTACGATTTTTTTATAAATATATTTTTTTGGCATTAATTGCTTACATTGACCGTTGTATTTAATTTGAATGTACTCCGTAGCGAAGCATGGGTATTCAGCAAGTTATACATAACATTAAAACGTTGAATAATATAACAGGAACGCACAGCATCATTGTGGATTAAATATTCACAGTAAAAAATAAAAATATGACAACTAGTTTCGAAATAACTAACAGTTCATCATCGGGCAGAGGAGCAATACGTGTGATTGTTTCTGTGGACAATTCTTAAATTCCAGTTACGTAAATTTTAAGAAATGAAATTATTCAATTCTTTTAGAGCTATTTTTATATAATGAACAAATGCAATTACGCAGTTATAAGAAAAATGTAGCTATGAAGTTTTACTGTTGATATAATATTAACTGACAAACTATAAAGTCCTCAAAGATAAAGAAGTGTAAAAATCGTTTTCTGCAGAATCCTTATGAACGAAAATGCAGCACTTTGAATGTTTAATCTTGCGTGTGTTTCACTGATAATTTTAATTTGTACAAACCGCTGAAGCAAGATTTTCAAAAGTATGTCGATACTCTTTTGACCATCGGGCATTTTCCCCTTTAGTGTTCTTAAGTTGATCATTTAATATTCACTGTTCACATAAACCCCATGGCTAAATGCTAACTACACTGGATAAACTACTTACAAATTAAATTTTACTAATAAAAAATTATGTACTGGCATTTCAGATTTTAACACCCAAACTTCAAATTAGCTGCATTTTCCTCGCAAAATTTCACAGCTACCATAATTTCATATCTATTTTTCAATTCCTACTATTAGTTTACACTCTCCCTATATATATTTTGTTCAAATTTTCAATCGTTAATAAAATACTTTTTATTCATCCACTAAAGTTCAGATACATTTTTTTAAACTTGTAGTGGATGACACTTGATGTTAATACTGTTTTTTCAAATATTAAATCATTAATTAAATTTAATTAATCGATTTTAGTTTTAGACCTAGAGCGTCTCTTGCTCTTGAATAGTAATTTCCCTGTTGTTACTCTGCAAAACGGTAGCGCGGGCTCCTCCCGTCCTGTAGGTTGCGGGATCGAATCCCCAAGCTGACAAACTTTTTCTCTCTCTTTCCCCTCCTCCTAATCTCGCACAGTAGGCAAGGTTCTGTCAGGCAATCCTTTTTTTCAATTCCTACTATTAGTTCACACTCAAATTTTTCTTTGTTGACCTAAGTAGGAATTGACTTTGAAAAATTTGGTTTTTATATTACTTATTTCCAGTTTTTCTGCTAAATTATTCTGCTTGGGACATTTTCAGCCTTTAATAGTGTGTATTCGATAATTTTAGCTTTTATTTTTAAATGTAGCTGAAACATAACCGAAAATTAGGAGTCAAATAACGAAGCTTATAGTCTATCAAATTAATGCGAAAGAACTTTTGAGGTAAAACATGCTGTAATTCCTTCTACACATATAAAAATTAATATTTATCGTCTGTCTGTTCTGTATACCTTCCTGAACCCCTTCGGAAAATATAGGCTACCTCAAAACTCTTTTATCACACGCATTTCTCCTGACTTTATAGCCTTAAACGGTCATTTTTTATCTTTATCTCGCTTTCCAGTTGTATTCTAAGCATTTCATTTGATATAACCAAATGGATTCACTTCTGAAGGTCAAAAGAAGGCATGGTTTCTTGCTGTTCATTTTGTTGCTTGCAAATAAATAATTTATGGCTTGATTTCCCCACTGATAGTGTAATATTTCCTATTCCAACAAATGCTTAAGTATAAAATTATTTTATTTGGAAAATTTTGTAATTATAATATAAAAATATTGAACTTTATGAGGAAAAGTTTTTAAAAAGTTGCAAAGCATAAAAAGTGTATTGTCAACCATTTTTAATAAACTTTACCTTCAGAATTTAGTTAGACTGAAGATTTAAAAAAAACGATTGGAAATTACAAATTTTGATCCACAGTAACCCGGTATTCAAAATATTTTATTTGAAAACCTGAAGCCACAACAAAGGAGCATTTTGTTTATATTCACATCTAAAACCGGAGTCTGTTATGGGCAAAACATAAACTTCATTCGATATTTAGTCAATTGTATGGAGGACTGTCAGAGTAGGGAAATCAATCACAGAGAGCTAGAAAGTCGATCGCAGCTGTTGACAAGTTGGCAACCGTTGCTCAGAATATAGGAAGCTCGGGTGACGCTGCGTGGTTAAATTAGTTTCCTAGTAACTATGGTTTATTTTCAAAGAGGCTTTGTGATACTGACATTTCAGGTTTTTCTATTATTTCTCTAACTGGATTGATTTTCATTTTGAAGATTATAATGCATCAACATTAATCACTTTCTTATCAAAAATTTAAACTCGAGTTATTAGAAACATTTCAAAGTCTTTAGAATTTAAATGGAATTATCTTAGTATGGTTTGCTGAATACGTATGTATAATTTATTAAGTACTGCAGGCACGACACACTTTAGTTTAGAAAGTAGTCCATTAAAGATACCGCTGCGTCCAAGCATAACAAAATAATAAATTGTACGTTTCATAAAGACATCATGAACTTGATTACTTATCTTTAAATCATTTTTACTTTTGATTTTAAAATTTTGATGGCTACTTTATGGCATAAATAGTGCGTGATTTTGAGCAATTCTATTTAGTTTTAACGTAGAATTACGTTCCTCCATAACGGTCTTGCGGTAAGGAAAATTTCAGACGCTAAAACTGTCCGTCCATCCTTCCTCACGAGTTATAATTTTGTCAGCGCACCAAACCCAGTCTATCACTTGGACAAGTTAAACAGAAAAGTGCCAAGATGAGTCAAAATTTTGACATACATATATGTATATACTAGCTGAAAACCCGCACTTCGCTACGGAGTACATTCAAATTAAATACAATGGTCAATGTATGCAATTAATGCCAAATATATATATATATATATATATATATATATATATATATATATATATATATATACTCATGGACAAAAAAATTAGTGCACCAAGAAGGAGTCGTCAAAATGAAACGAAATTTTACATACGTAATGACTACTTTGATATAAGTAAATGATAAGAAAATCAAAGAAAAAGGATAATTTATTTCAGAGAAAAAGGCAAAAGAACGGAGGAGTTAATACTCCGTTGGACCCCCTCTAGGGCGAATGCACGATGCGATACGATCGGGCATTGAGTCATGCAAGTTCTGTATGATGTCTTGAGACATTTCGTTCCATATTTGCTGTAACCTTGCCTCTAGTTCGTTCAAACTCGTGGGATGCCCAACTCGTCGTCCCAAATGATCCCACATATGCTCGATTGGAGATAAATTTGGGGATCGGGCAGGCCAAGGAAGGGTAGTAACAGTGCGGATACAGTCTTGTGACACCCTTGCCGTATGAGGCCGAGCATTGTCTTGTTGAAAAATGGCTCTTGGGAGCCGTTGCATGAGTGGCAACACATGTGGTTGCAGGATTTCATGAACATACCGCTGGGCTGTCATGGTGCCACGGAACAATACTAGGGGTGACCGTGTATTGTAGGCAATGGCACCCCATACCATCACACCAGCTGTGGTAGCGATGCGTCGCTGTACAGCAAAGGCAGGATTGGAGCGTTCACCACGGTCTCTCCAGACACGAACACGATTGTCATCACTGCCGAGATTGAATCTGGATTCGTCGCTAAAGACGACCTGGTTCCATTCCGCTGCAGTCCAGTTTCCTCGTGCGCGGCAAAACTCCAAACGGAGGCGTCGATGGGTGGGCGTCAAAGGCAGCACACGTAATGGGCGCCGCGATACCAACTGTCCTTCAGCCAGGCGCCTTCGTATGGTTCGAGAAGACACAGAGGCCCCTAGTGAAGGTGCTACCTGTGCCTGTATGGCGGCCGATGAAGCAGTTGGCTGTACGCGTGTAATTCTTACGATGTGGAGGTCTTCTCGACGACTGGTCTGTCGAGGGCGTCCTGAGCCTGGTCTTCGTGTACATGACATCTCTCTGGTTCACTGGTCCCAACACCTCCTCACAACACAATCAGAGCGGCCTAATTGACGAGCTACTCGCCTAGCTGAAAACCAAGCTTCCATCATCCCGACGATTCTCCCCCTCTCAAACTGCGACAACTGCTTATCTTGTCTTCGAACACGGCGTAATGGCATGTCTATCTCAGCTCTTCCTTTTTAAATGATTCAGCACACTCAAACAAGCTTTGGTTACCTGTTTTATACTCCACAAAGTACGATGTTCAACGCCCTCTACCGGCTATACGTAATGCGCAATCACGCTGCATTTCTAATCATTTGCATATCTCCCCGACATGTACCTTCATTGCAAGTTTCGTTACGATCCCGCAATTATTTCTTGGTGAGCTAATTTTTTTGTCCATGAGTGTATATTTATAATAAATACGACGATCAATGTATACAATTGATGTAAAAAAATATATATATATTTATAAAAAAATCGTAAGAAATATTTTTAAAGACAAAATAATGTAGAAGAAAATATTCAAATTAAATCTACTAAAGAATATAGTACAGTTAATATAGTACAGTTTGAAGAACATATCTTTTACTGTATTTTAATATTTTTTTGGATAATGACTAATCGTCTGCCGTATTGGCAAGGGAAAAAATGTTTTTTGTCTATTTCATTGTTATGGACGTGGCGATAAATTTATTTAATGTACCAGAAAAAGAAATCCCGTGATCAACATTTAATAAATTAAATTCTAAAATTTAATCTTTAAAAATTCACCAAATATCAGAAAATTGAGGTAAAGATTCGAAAAAGATCTCATTTTAAAGGAATTTTTATGATCTTTCTTGTGCTATAAATTTCATAACCCTCAAATTATTATTTTGAATGCAAACTTTAAAAAAGTTACTAAAATAGTTTAAAAATTTAATTTTAAAAAATCTACGAAGAATTTTTCAAAACTCTTTCTTAGTGCACCCCTACACTATAAGAGGAATCGCCATGCAAAATTTCAGCCCTTTAGGTCCAGCGGTTTGGTCTGTTCGTTGTATGTCAGTCAGTCACTTACGGAACTGTTATATATATATAATAGATATACATACGTACATATGTATAGATACGTATATACATACAAAAGAGGTAAGCAACGGTAAGTAATGCTACGTTAATAACCAGCGGTAGTTTCATTAGAAAAGACTACCTGAATTTTTTTCTATAATCTATAGCATTATTTCAAAGGCCTTTTCAATACACCTTATGCCATTTGCGATGAAAGTAATAAACATATATAAGGCTTCAGTTTCGGGTTATATGAAAACTTCGCCGTGCGAATATGACGTCATCATGACGTATATTCTTAATCGGCAATAATACCCAATGGCAGCTTTAAGAAATGAACATTATGAGGACGCCGTTAACACACGGTTGTTTTCCCCTATACCCTCAATTTAAGACCCATTAAGTTGTTGACCTATTTGGCATGTCTCTGAAATTCGGCGATAAAAAATGTTGCCAAGTATAACTGCAAACAGTCGGTGAGGTAATGGGAAAAAAATCCTCTCAAACAATGTATAAGTTTATCAAATAGGGATGACTACTTCCACTTTTTATCGATTGATTCCCTGGCAATGGAGAGTGCGTTGGCTCTGAACTATATTCAAAATACATGAGCACGAATCGCTACGAACGGGTCTTTGACTTTCAAACTCTGGTGTTGTATCACCTGGCAACGAGCCTTGATGCGTTGCATAAACCCACAAAATGGCGTGACGACTCGATGAAATGATATCACGTCTGTGTTCATTGTTTTGTTTTTTTGTTCTTTTTACTCAGGAAATATGTTATACAGTGCTACGCCATTTGATTACTATTATATATTTGATTATGTACGTTCATAAACCGAATATCACGCTGCGGTAAGGACGGTGATTGGAATATAACAAAAACTTATAGGTGAAATGGAAGTGTGGAATCTTGTGCCAACTTAAAAGGTTTTGTGTGTTGACAAGGTCAATAATTGGAATTTGATTCACTTTTACATTCGCTGCGAAGCACGTAAGTTATGGTTTAGTGGGTTTTCTTGAGAAGCGAACGATCTTGCATTTATTCTAAATATAATTTCAGCTTCCTTTTTTCTTTTAACAAACTTGTTCATTTTTGTTATAACATTAGTTTCCTCTTATCTGCAACAGTTTGCTTTTTTAGTTTTCAAACAGTTTACAAACATTTAGTAATACACAATCTACAAAATCTGAATGCTTTAGCCTGGTGGAGAGTAGCCATATTGGATTCGCTCAGCTCAAGGTGAATTCAAGGAGAAAATTTTTCCAAGGATTGCATACTTCGATTCAAAATTTTTTTAAAATTTTACTCCGTAACAAAGTTTTTTTTTTTTTTACTCTTCCTTTGGGGCCAGGTCCGCCATCTTGGATTTTTTAGCGCCGATTTTACCGTGTTTAGTGTACTGAAAAATTCTTCTTGCCATCGTGTTTGAGAACCTAACTTTGAAACTGTTTACATTATTAAAATTGTTTACATTGTTTACTTTTAAACTTATTTTGAAAATTAAGTAATGATAAAACCAGATTATATAGAGAACAGCATGGGAAATTGTTCTCATTATCGTATTTCGGTATGCAATTGAATAAAAATTAAAAACGGTATACATTATTTGTTTACTTTTAAATTTATTTTGAAAAGTAAGTAATAATAAAACCAAATTATATAGAGAACAGCATGGGAAATTATTCTCATTATTGTATTTCGGTATGTAATTGAATAAAAATTAAAAACTGTTTACATTGTTTACTTTTAAACTTATTTTGAAAAGTAAGTAATAATAAAATCAGATTATATAGAGAACATTATCGTATTTCGGTATGCAATTGAATAAAAATTAAAAATTATATATTAGAAAATCATTTTTGTAAGCCTGGCTTTGAAACTGTTTAAATTATTTGTTTACTTTTAAACATATTTGGAAAAGTAAGTAATAATAAAACCAGATTATATAGAGAACAGCATGGGAAATTTTTCTCATTATCGTATTTCGATATGCAATTGAATAAAAATTAAAAATTATGTATTAGTAAATCAGTTTTTTAAGACAGACTTTGAAATTGTTTAGATTATTAAAATTGTTTACATTATTTGTTTACTTTGAAACTTATTTTGAAAAGTAAGTAATAATAAAACCAGATTATATTACCAACAACAGCATGGGACATTGTTTATATCATCGTATTTAGGTATGAAATTAAATTAAATAAAATTTTTTAGATAGAATCTAACAAAACGCGCCAAAACGTGGAAAAACGCCAAAAATTCAAGATGGCGGACCTGGTCCCAAGTACTGTACTCTTTCCACTATTTTTCTTATTCCTTTTAGAATTTTTTTTCACCAAAGAAAACTATTTGCGTGAAAACACGGTATACAGCATTTTATTTGCCGAATGATTCAAATTTTAAAAATATTATTTGTGTTTCTTTTAGAGATCGAAAAAGATACCCTAAAAAAATGTCTTTCCCCATTACGAAGTACAATTTTTTAAGAAAAAATCTTTAAATCCAAGTCTACAATGATAAGAGAACTTGTTTTCTATATAGGTTAACGATGAAATGCTCGAGTTCATTAATTTAATGGATTATAATTTTATTCCGTGAGTTGTAAAATTTAGCTACAGTATTTACGTCGTTCATATCGCTTTTATAATCAAAATAGTTCGTTATTTCATGAATAAGAACGTTTTCAACAAGTTCAGTATCGGTGTTTGGCGAGATTTTGGCAGAATTTTGCTCCGGAACGCTAATTTTGGAGCGCCTAAATGAGTTCATGTACACAGACCGGCAAATGGATGGATGAATAAACGGATTTACAATCTTAAAAGGAAAGAAAAGTGTTCGATATAATGTTGGGTCAGGTGAAAATCGCCCACTTATTTGGCGCGTTTTTTTTTTTTTTGGCGCTTTTTACGAGATTCATAAGCACGCCAATTGTGGTATCCAAGCCAATTTCGAATAGTTTTTTACAATTAAGGTAAGTGAAACAATCGTTTACAATAGTTTGAAAATGTTTTTTTCAATATTTTTTTACATTAAGGTAGGTGAAAGTATTTTAATTTTTTAGTGTTTTGCAACGATTTTAAGTTTTAAAAATTACTATGTTTTTGCAACGATTTTCAGTTTTTAAAATTTTTTCAACAGCTTTTTGTATTTATTTTAGTTTTTAGCCATCTTAAATGTCCCGCTCTTGCGTAGTGTAGTGTCTTCTGGAGAGGTTGCAACTCCAGGAGAAAGACGCGAGAGCGCGCCAAGTTGGCGATTTAGAAAATAATGCCAAGCAGTGGGCGATTCTTCACTTTCCTCATAAGGTTTTACTAAATGAGTGAAAATAACGGTCTAAAAACAGATATAAAATATAGATAACAGAGGATTGTTCTATTCATCTGATAAGAAATGGAAGAAAAACAAATTGCTTTCAACAGAAAAATTTCGTAAATACCTAATTTCTTCCTGCGCTGTCCATAAGAAAATATAATTGAAATATAATCCTTTAATCAAATGGTATAAATGCTTTTAATATTTTTATACACAGAAATTCAATGATATTTTTCATTCCGAAAAAGTCCGCCTCTGTAACATATGACGTTTTCAGTGAATGCATTAAAAAAATAAAAGAATGTAGAATACTCAGCGTATTTATTATGTATTTAATGAAATATGAATTTAAAACGATCGCAGGTTACAGAATTCTAATTCAGAATTTAATGAGAAGTGCAGATATTAGTTTTCGAGATGCTATCGTGGCTAATATGAACTTATCAAATTTGCTGATTTCTGTTGATCTTATCTCCATATGTATGGCAGTTTTAACTCTCGTAGGGCTTCGTGTAAATCTGCCTGTCTGCATTTGTGTTTATGTCAAAGCTCGGTTTTTGTTGTCAAAGTAAAGAAAAAAAATTAAATAAGTCAGCTATGTTTTTAAGATACTTATAAAAATGTAGTAAAATTTCGCAAACAGTAACATTATTTTTATGCTGTGAAAAATAAATTTTGAACTTTTAGATACCGAATTCTTATTATTTAAAAGGTTCTTTTCCGTTAGCTGGATACCAGACAAACACCGCCAAGCTTAAAAGTTTCCGCAGTTATCGCCAAGCCTAAATGTTGACGCGAAAAGAATATTTGACCCTGGTGGACTTTTATTTTTATTACATTTAATTCACACTAATAAATTGAAACATATATAAAAAATAATAATAAAATTTAAAAAGATCAATTTACACAGCAGGCACGAAATTGTAAATTTCGTTTACAACTGCTGAAACAAATTTGTCTTAGCATGCAAACGTCGCCACATAAACTCAAATAAGACTAAATGTATTCCTTTTATTTCCCCAATGACGTTTATTCCGCCATTTCCCAGAACCCCACAACCGCTCTATTGTCTGGGTGTGGCATCCGGTTTTTGGGTCCACAAAATTATACGAGTGATTGACAGAAAAATGTTCAAATCCGAATTTTTCAGTTATCCAGTTTTGTATCCTTTCCAACAGTCGGATTATATGGTACTACCATCAGCTATATATTTCTCTATCGTGACCATTAAAGTGGTTGCTGTTCGATCTGGGACTGCAAGAAGGAAACATTCTTTAGTTCCACGACATAACCCGCCGAAAACCCAACTTTTAAACTTGGCGATAATTGCGCCAAGGATAATTGTGTTGTCTCGCAGGATAATTGTGTTGGAAGCGAGGACTGTGATTAGGAAATAACGCCGTAAGATGGTATGTGGTCCACCAGAATGATTTCGAAGACCTCCGAGATCACAGGACGCTGAAGAACAGTTTGCAGATGGTCGCTGAAGATGGGTCCTGGGGAATGTCAAGAGACAGCACCACACAGCATCGGATGCTTGACAGTGGGGGCTAATAAATCTCGACTATATGATTCGGAAGGTGTTTGCCAAAGGTACATCCTACCAGTGGTAGTAAATAATGTGAAGCTCAATTCATCAGGCAAGATGACGCTTTTCCAATTGTTTGAACTATGGTTTTTATGTCCTTGATGCGTTTTCTTGCACTGGTGGTAGTTTTGGGTAGCTTCTGGATAGTATTACGATCTAAATAGCAGTTTTATGCAGCTTCCAACGAACTGTCATTACTCAAACAGAATCTTACGTCTGTGCTATTATTTTCTCTGATGTTTCTTGGTAAAATCCGTACAGAGTTCCGCTTTTCCCTCTTTGACATCTTTTTGGGACGTCAACGATTGTTGCGTTTAGAGGCATTCAATGCCTTGTTCATTCCTCTACTGTATCATAATCTTTCATACTATGCTCGTGATACACAGATAGTTTCTTCCGTTTAAGTGACAGGAGCACCCGAAATCCCCTGAAAGTCATTCGGATCTGACTTTTTGCACATTAATTTAACAACAGCTATTTCTACATCGACTGTACAGGAACTGCGGGACAGCTGTTACTCATGTTTCCCCGTATTACATACCTCTGTTCGCCAAAGACGTCATCCTTGTGATTTGCATTACGCCACAGCACACGTGCCTGTACTAAGCGGTGTTTCCATCATTGTAGAAAATCCTTTTGCATACCATTTTTTATTATCCATTGGCCTTAAACTAAGTCAATAAAAACTTTTTTAATATAAAAATAAGCATATATTTCTGTATAGTGATTTCTGACATGCTTAATTCTTTCACCTTTAGGAATTTAATTTTTAACTTACGGAATTGATAATCTCTTTGGATTCCTTAATCAAAAGGTTTTATTTTATTCAAATAAACTATTGATTAATTATTTGAATTGTTGTATTGATTTATTTGTATTATTATTGTATTTGAGTTATTTATATTTATTAATCATTTAGATTAATTATTTGAATACAGTTTATTTTGGTCCATCCAAAAAAATTAAAGTTCAATTTTGAGATTTTTTAATATTTTGTGTAGTTGCTGTATACTTAACTGGCAGAAAGGATTTACTGTTAAAGCCAAATCACCCACAATTCATTTGACAGCTAGAACTGTCAACTTTTCAAAATTAACTTTAATCATTCATTTATTATTCACGATTAATTGCTAACATTAACCTAGTCGGGTAAACTTATACAAAACTTTTACACATAAAAACATGATATTTTACTGGATATAAATTAATCACAGTTTAGAAATAATCCCTAAATATACTACCAAAGTGCATATTTCTGGAGATAGAATTAATACTTTTACTTGCTTCATATAATATCGTCCAAAACTGGAAAACATTCAATGCACATGGCTTAGAATCACACAGAATTATTCGCACATAAGGAAAAGGAGAGATTAGTAGTAATCCTACCTTCGCTTATTCGTGTAATTGTCTGTAAATGTGCCCGATTAGTTAGAGGTTATGGGGATTTTTAGAATATCATATGATCGCCAAAATAAGCTGTTCTGGGAGAAATCTAAATATTGAATGAGTTTCTTCGAATAAACCCTATCTTCTTTTAACCCTTTCAGGGGTAACAACCTCCACCGTTTGCACGGCGCGGATTTTTTTCCAGATATTTTTTAACCTAAAGAATCTTGAAAAATTTTCCAATTAAAGGTTGCAAAATAGTTTTTATTTCTTTAAACTGATAACAGATGGTAGTACTAACCATTTTTATGCTTATTTAACTGGAATACCTTGAATGCAAGTGAAAAATAGACTAGATTTAGGCGTTTTCACTGTGAAAACGGCGCCCATCAAAGGGTTAAGGCTAAATAGATACCAAAATAATTTATTCTTCTTTTGATGATGCTAAGTTTTTAAATCCAGTACGAATCAAGAAGTTCATTATTTCTCCTTTTTAGCAGTAGGGCGCCAATATAATCTTTATCTCGGTTGAACCGCGGCCTGAAATATCTGCTACCGATAGACGCTCTAACAATTTAAGCCAATATGAGGTAGTCTTATCCTGAATGGCTTTCGTCCCATGGTGTTGGTTTCTATTACGGGATTAGTCAGTTGACTTTTGAGAAAAGAAAGAATGTATAATTATATGAATGGATGGAGCCAAAATAAACAGTATAAAACACAAGTTCATTTGATATTAACTACAAAATTGCCTCTAACAATATTTGTCTCTAACTCTCTGTACTTCAACATTTATCGACAACTGTGAATAAGTTGTTTTCAACAATAGTGCTACAGGGTTGTTTCATATGCTGTAGCACACAGTAGTGTATAATCATCACTGCCTTTGGCTTGATAGGAATACTCCATCCATAATGTATATATAATATAATATATATATATATATATCGTCATAACTTTATATTCCGAGTCATACAAGGAGATCCTTGGCCTCTGGTAGAAACCACTTAAATTTATTTGGGGTGCCACAGTGATTAGCATTTTTTTCACTCTAAACACTAATAAAACAACCCCTAAGTTAGCGCATGTGTCGAGTATAAGGCCACCATTTTAGGAGTAGAGAGGCGCCCAGCTACAACACCGATCCATTTTAAATATTTTCCAGAATAACCTTAAACTCAGATGTACTAGAACGTCACGCATAAAGGCTATTATCACGTACAAAGGGTAACGTTACGGCACAAAAGAGCTTTTTCAACAACTGGAATCAGAAGCTAATACCAGCCCGAGGATTTTTTAGACTTGGAATTTATCTACTTCTCTAAAATACCCTAAATTTCTCAACATCTAAGTTCGGTTCTTATTTCTTCTTTTGGCTTCCGAAAGTTTCGCATTTCCTTCTAACGACTTCCCATCACCGAAGTCTTTAATAGCTGTCGATTCATCGCCTCTGGTCGCTCCACCCTGTGAAAAAAAGGGCATTTTATCACGGATCTCAGCGAACGATCTTTTTTTTTCTTTTTTTAGTATTCCACCCTTAGGGATCTCGGTGATCGGCGTTACATCATCATTTCTTATTTCCTTTATCGGGAATTTTCCTCCGGTGTCTAATGATCTCAAATTTTGATACCATTTCAGAGACATTGATGTGTTCTTTCGTGTTACGTCACCCTTCAAATATGTAATTTGCGCGAGATAGCAGCTATTACTCAGCCTTTGTTTTGCCAGCACTTCATTGTGTGCGAATAACTCAGATATGTAAATTTACAGTCATCCATACATTTATACGCCTAAACAAGTTATCAGTACGTAATATTTTGAAATTCAGTATTTGTAAACACATACCGTATTTTCCGGACCTTAAGACGCCACTTTTTAGATAAAAAATGGACTTAAGTTACCCTTGTACCATAAGGGTGCACCTTATGGTACAAAGGTAACATTAAATTAAAATGAATATTTTATCATTCATATATATATATATATATATATATATATATATATATATATATATATATATATAACATTTCTACTGACATATGTTTGAGTTCCTTCGTAGTAGTACAGACTTGTCTGGAGGCCGGGAATGATAACACATCATCTCACAACAAAATATTTTATTATTCTCCCTGTCTTAAGAACCCCAGTTTAAACAATAGATATTTAGCCGTCTTATTCGACTTCCCACTTCTAAACATGAGTCTGACCAGCAACGTGTTTGTCAGGACTCTGTCTTTACTTTTAATTCCCCGCAGCATTAGGAGCGTTGGAGAGCAATGCCAACGTTATGTAACCACTACAGTTGTCTGAAAGGTGCTGCCGTCTTCTTAATTTCCCGTTAACAATTTGTTCCCAATTGCATTAATTTTTAAGTTGTGACATATATATATATATATATATATATATATATATATATATATATATATATATATATATATATATATACACTGCTGGCCACTGTAAATGCAACACCCTGAAGGAAACATGCAAATAACATGAAATTTACAACATGCATTAGCGGAGGTGAGATATGCAAATGATTAGAATTTCAGCGCAGACGCACATCACGCGCGCCTGTGGCGCCACTTCAAAGCGCTATTTAAGGCTTGGAGATTTCGATGATTTCAAGTTCGGCAATTGTGTTTTTCTTGTGGTTTTTTCAAAAAAACGATCAATTATGCCTCGTCGAAAACAGCGATCATCTTTTGATCAAGTATCCGAGATCAACAGAGGAAGGATAGTGGCCTACCGAGATTGTGGATTATCTTTCAGGGAAATCGGTAGTCGTGTTGGACGAAACCAAACAACTGTAATGCGGATATGTGAACGTTGGATGCAGGAGGGTACGACGGACCGGCGTGTTCGATCCCATCCACCTCAGCGCACCACTTCAGGTGATGACAGGCAAATTGTGCGCATGGCAGTGACGGATCGCTCAGTCACATCACGAACCATAGCACAGCACATGCAGTCTGTAACGCATCATCCAGTGTCTGCGCGTACCATTCGACGCCGTTTACAGCAGAGTGGTCTGTCCGCAAGACGTCCATTGCTTTGTCTACCCTTGACGCAGAACCACAGACGTCTCCGCCGCCAATGGTGCGATGACAGAAGGATGTGGACGGCAAAATGGAATGAAATTGTCTTTACTGACGAGTCACGCTTCTGTCTGCAACACCACGATGGTCGCATTCGAGTCTGGAGACACCGTGAAGAGAGGATGCTGAACAGCTGCGTTATGCACCGCCACACTGGTCCTGCACCGGGTATTATGGTTTGGAGCGGTATTGGATATCACTCTCGCACACCCCTAGTACGCATTGCCGGTACTTTAAACAGCCAGCGCTACATCTCCGAGGTGTTGGAGCCAGTTGTCCTTCCTCACCTTCAGGGCTTGCCCACAGCCATATTTCAACAGGATAATGCGCGACCACACGTGGCACGCATTGTCCAACGGTTCTTCGTCAATCGCCAGATTGAATTGCTTCCCTGGCCGCCTCGCTCTCCGGATCTTTCGCCGATAGAAAACATGTGGTACATGGTTGCTCTACGATTGACCCAGATTCCATTCCCAGCTGCCACAGCAGATCAACTTTGGCAACGTGTGGAAGCTGCTTGGTCTGCTGTACCCCCAAGAACTCATCCAAAGTCTCTTTGAATCAATGCCGAGGCGTGTGGCAGTGGTGATCTCCAACAATGACGGCTACTCTGGCTACTGATTTTGGCAGGAACCACACTTCACAGAAGTCTATAAATTTAATCATTTGATACTTGGTCAACATGTTATCTACAAAATAAATTTTGTTGTGATATCTCTTGTCTTTCTTGGTGTTGCAATTTGGGTGGCCAGCAGTGTATATATATATATATTATATTTATTATATATTTTTTATCTCTATTATGTAAAAAATTTAAACATCTTTAGAAACCTATCAAAATACAAAAAGTTCTTTACTAAAAATACTCCCATAAGTTTGAGGTGCGTCTTATCGGCATCTGCTTTACGATTAATTTTAGGATCTTAACATATCAAGGGGAGGGGGAGGTTTACTTTACTCGCAGATACTGGATTTTTCTTTATATTTTCCGCATTCCAGGGCTTTCAGTGCACCAGGTAGGACATCCCGACATAGCAACTGAGACCTTCCGGGGTTGAATCACTGCCGATGAATACACGTTGCCACTACAATTCTGCCACCATCTGGTGGGCTCGTACCCTCCTCTCAGGCATACCCCACAGCGCTTACACACCCCACAACTCCTTACAGACCCCACAACGGGACTCTCTGGCCTACAGATTTAAAGTGCTTGTACAATCCGGAGCAGTTCAGTGTTAATCTTAAGATAACTAAACGTAATTTCTCGGTACACGTGAAGTTTACCCCTTAATCATTTAAAAGTATTTTTTTAAACTGTGTAACAAATCCCTATTTCAGAAAGCCACCAAAAGACTTTATCTGCTGCTTTTTTTTTAAATGTTCTAATTTTTCGGCTTTAATTTATTACTTTTTTTTTACACCGGCGAGTTTTCTCTTTACTATTTTATATTATCTGGGGGAAAGTATAACTTTGCACCTATAACTATTTTCTATAAGATCTTTGTTCAGGAATGGGTTTTTTTTGCCTTTGTGGTACGTGACGGCCTCATATGAGGCACGTCGTCCTCAACAAGTTAAGAAAATTGGAGTCGGGAACGTAGAAACTGGAAATTTTTAGTCTCCACGGCTTGGACATTCTAGAACAGGGATTCTCAAAAGGATCCAGGTGGACCCCTTGGGGGTCGATGGAAGTTTAAAAAGGGTCTATAGTATTCTATTGGGGGTCTATGATAACTTTTTCTGTTTTAAAATTTAATTTATTTTTTAGGAATGTAATTATTAGATAATATTATCCGTTTTAATATGTATAAATACAGATTTGCATAGGGCAAGAGTGATCCACGCATCTAAAGTCTATTGTCATGACACTTTTGTATATGCCTCGAATGCCGCCTTTGGATTTTATTTGCGTACCAACACTATGCAGAGCTGGGGAAATCCACTGGACCATAAACAGCACAAGGGTCCTCCCGACGCAACCAATCAGAAGCAGTTTCGTTGTTCTCTTGGCGATGTTTACAATCTGTGATACAATTACAATCTGTGTTTCTGAAATCTTGTATATATTTGAGAAATTAAAAATGAAAATATTACAAAAATAATAAAACATAAACCCAATGAACCACTTTTCCTAATTTTTTGTTCATATTCTTAGTCAAGTTGTTGTCTTTAAGTGTTTTATGCGCAATTATTAGTATTATAATTATGTTGTATGTTGTATATTATAGAGAAAAATGTGAGGGAGTCGATGAAGAAAATCATTCTTTTAAAAGGGGTCGATATAGGAAAAAGGTTGGGAACCCCTGCTCTAGAACCTAGTCACTCTTGCAGCTGGAAAGGTTGAAACAACTTTGGGATAACTAACCATAATCCTAAACAGCGATTAAATGGAAAACGAGGAACTAAGGAACTAATGTTTGTCAGTAGTAAGTCTATTTAACTCCCCGATTCCTCACAGAATAGTAAGCCTCTGTATTTATCCTAAACCTTAACCCTATTCTGCTTTTGAGACTGGCAAATATTGCCTCTATTGTCGGAACTTATAAATTACGTATGCAGAAGTAGAAGGTGATTGATTTCCCATCCTCACCCAAAGATCGTCTGGGCAAAGAGACATGAAAGCGAAACAGCGTCGTGAATAATTAATGCTGAACTCGCAGTCCCATTATAGCCCAGTCAAAATAGGTTTTATGGCTAAAAAAATATGAAAGTTTTGAAAATTAATGGAGATGTTTGTTTAGGCATGCTAATGAACATACTAAAAGTCCCCACCGATCAGACTTGAGCTTTCGCCGCCATCTTGGAAAATGTGTACACTTTTTTGGTTTTTTGGAAATAACTTTAAAAATATTGATTTTATAAAAAATAATTAAATACAAAAATTAAAGAGCAGTAAATTATGAATAAAAATCATTCATAACATTTTTTTATATGTCTAACAGGAACAAAGATAATTGACTTTGAAAAGAGCGCACTATCACACCTAGGTCGCGCAAGCGCGGTTCCCCATCGCGGTGGGGGGAGATACCCGCGAATGTGCATACCATAATTAGCCAAATTAGTTTTACACTAAATGGGAAGGTTTTTTGTATTTTTTCAAATAACTAGGGAAATATTAACTTTACGTAAAAAAAGTTTATTTCAAAAATTAAAAAAACATTAAATTATGTACAAAAACGATTTTATACATTTTTGACGTAAACCTAACAGTAAAGAAAATATTGACTATAAAATGCGCGTTGATAATGGAGGTAGCATCAAAGTCTCGTTGTAGGCGCTCTTTTTTGAATTTCTAACCTCTCCCACATTTCGGTATTCTTTAAACACAAGAAAACAGACTTTAATGTTTTTGGCTATGTAGATAATTAATCATTATTAATTTTATACATGAATGTAGTAAACTTGGGGGTATTCACTATCAGATTTCCATTGCGAATAATTGTTCAAGCTTACCTACTTCAGGATTTACGTGCTTTTTTTGGTACGGGATTCTCCCCTTCGTCAGGCATGTATAGATCGTCTATGGATCCGCTAGCAACGGCCCATTCATCAACTTCTTTCATTCGATCGTCATCATCAACAGGGCTGATGCCATTCTGACATACCCCATTGCAATTATTGCAGGCCGTTGTGCAGTTGATGCCTGCTTTCCGACATCCGCATCTTACTCCACAGTCAGTCTTACAGTTGCAAAACACCATGTTTAAAGCTGAATCGGGAGCTACTGCATCTATAGTTGTGATGGGCACAAGAAATTTCTCTTGACGCTTCCAGCCCCACAGGCAGTTGGGCCTTTCTTTTCCAGGTGCTCCAAAGTCTTCCTCATTTGAATTTCGATGGTTCGTATTTGAGTGTGTGCATTTAAGGTTTCTTGCGATGATGGTTCAGTAGCAAAATCTCGAAACAACTCACGGAGATTTTTACATTCCAAATCCGATATGTCCATGCCGTCAAAAATTATTTTTGCTAAAGCTGTTTGGGTCAATAAATGAGCTCGGACGGCCAGGGCCGCCCAGAGGGGGGGGGGGCAACTGGGGCATTTTGCCCCAGGCCCCCAACTGCCGGAGGGGCCCCAAAGAAATTTAAAAAAATTTATTTATTAGATTTCCTCCGAAAGAAAATTCGGAAACTTGTACCGTACTTCAAAATTTAAAATAATATCCTGAAAAAAGGGACCCCCCCCCCCCCAAAAAAAAACATAAAAAAAATTTATTCGATTAATCAGATTTCTCTTACTACAAAGTAGTCTTCTGAAAAATAGTCTTGGGGCCCCCAACAGAAGTTTGCCCCAGGTCCCGTAAAGTCTCTGGGCGGCCCTGCGGACGGCCCTAGCGTATGCATGGTCAGGCAACATTTTTTTCTACTGATGTAGGTGCAGAAATCAAAGTGAGTATATCTTTTAACCCACTTCCATTATGTACCCAATGCAGCCTAAGAATGACATTAAAAGATGGAATCCACCAAGCCTCACAATACAACTTGATAATAATGTATTGGATGTTGTTGCGATTATCTCTCGAGCTTTAATATACAGTGGTTGGTCAAACGTGAGTATGCAAGACTTTGGGTGCATTTTAACACACTGCTGAGCAGCATATTTCAGCACAGTGAAAATGGTGTCATACTTTCTTGGTGGTGAATTAACAAAAGGAAGGGGTATTACTTTGGTCTTTTCACAAGGCTAGTTTCTGGTTTTACAATGGAAAAATCCTTTCCATTCAGGTATCTATGGAAGACCTAACCACTTAGCACACATCCAGGAGATATCAGATGGCTTAGGCAGTGGTAAATCTTCCTCTAAAGGATTTAAGACACTCAAATCTTCGATAGTAATTGTTTTTAACCCAGGCTCTCGAAAATTTTCAAACGTTTCCAGAGGAATGATTCCCATTTTGTCTACGGTCGATGCGGATGTAAGTCCGGTTAATTTTTTTATCTTCGTCCCGGGTTCCACTGCTGACGCTGGAGTAAAACAAGCAATACCCCCCATGCTATGAAACGTATTCAGGCCATCGATTGTCGACACATTGAAATTTGTACTGTCAAATACGAATTAGCAGAATGATCCCTCGCGCATTTGGGGTTGCGGATGATTTATGGCTGACATTTCAAGTGTTTGGGCTTCATAGTAAGAAGAACAAAATCCCAAATTCGAGAGCATTGTTATTAAATTCTTGGAACAGAACTTTTTGTACAAAAATAAAGCAAGACCATTGAGCAGACGAGACATAAATGATCGTGGCCTTAACGCTGATATAATGACGTGAGCTATTGAAGTGACTTTTTTTTTCCGCCTTAGCAGTCTTTTTTTTAATAATAAAGTGCTCAAAAAAAGATTTTAGGCTTTCTGGAATGCCCCTGTTTACATCTCTGAAAAAGTTATCACTTGGAGGGTAGCAATGAGTGTCATAAACTGGTGTCTGGATATCTTCTTTTATTATGGCTGCAGCAGTTTGTACTATTCGTAGACGCTCCTCACGATCATTTCGTATCCTTTTGTCGTACCAAGAGTCTGATAAGACTTTCATTCCAGTATTACTCAAACATATGACAGTAACTTTTTTGGAGTTTGAAGCAAAAATAACGCGATCCCCGTATTTTTGTTTCAACTTATTTCTCAAAGTGATGTCGTCTGGAACTAGCCCTGTGATTTGAGATTTGAGTTCGGGAAGTGAGAATTGACAGTCGTCATTATTATCAAGGAAGAAGGATATTTCGTCTACAGCTGCTGAAACGTAATCCGACTCAGGCCGCCCTCTCTTTCTGATTGGTGAAGTGTGTAGAAAAAAAGTCATGAAGCAATCTTGGTGATAAATAGCATCAGCTGCAATGAAATCAGCAACGTTTATTATACGACACTGAACTTCCTATCCCCACTGGTCATGTCTATCTCTGCAGCTTCAAGAACTTTGTTTTTCATTTCGAGACTCCTAACTTCGTATATAGTTCTTTGCCTGTCAGTTGGTTTTTTCTTTTGTCTTGCTTTGAATTCTTCGTCTATCACTGCCGTACAAAAGAAACATTTTGTTCGAAAATCGAACTGAGGTAAAAAAGATCGTAAACTTACCGCGCGCTCTTCACTTTGGGATGTTGACTCGATTTCTGCATTTCTTTTTAAATCAACTTTTATACTTCCTGGTCTGGTGTAATTTCTCCGACACAACGAATGAACCGAAACAGATTTTAAATGTTCCAACTGTTCATGCTTATTGTCTTTTCTTTGGACACTAGCTCTCTTTAAAGCGTCGATCCCCTTTTCTCCTACATTCACGAAATCATCATTTGACATTAATTTTTTACATATAAAACATAGTTCCGTATCAGCCATTGTTCACAGACGCACATGGAAGTGACTATCTATTAACTGGTTAGGACAATACTAGGGTAAGACCGATTTGGCGCCTTACGGTATGCACATGCGCGTGTCTTCCAGCCATCGCGATGGGCACCCACGCATGCGCGTCCCTGGTGTGATAGTGCGCTCTTTCCAAAGTCAATTATCTTTGTTCGTGTTAGACTTATAAAAAAATATAATATATGTTTTTGTGCATTGTTTTTTGTAGAAGCTACCTCCATTATCAACGCGCATTTCATAGTCAATATCTTCGTTCCTGTTAGGTTTACGACAAAAATGTATAAAATCGTTTTTGTACATAATTTAATGTTTTTTAATTTTTGAAATAAACTTTTTTTACGCAAAGTTAATATTTTCCTAGTTATTTGAAAAAATACAAAAAACCTTCCCATTTAGTGTAAAACTAATTTGACTAATTATGGTACGCACATGCGCGGGTATTTCCTCCCACCGCGATGAGGAACCGCGCTTGCGCGTCCCAGGTGTGATAGTGCGCTCTTTTCAAAGTCAATTATCTTTGTTCCTGTTAGACATATAAAAAAATGTTACGAATGAGTTTTGTTCATAATTTAATGCTCTTTAATTTTTGTATTTAATTATTTTTTATAAAATCAATATTTTTAAAGATATTTCCACAAAACCAAAAAAGTGTACACATTTTCCAAGATGGCGGCGAAAGCTCAAGTCTGATCGGTGGGGACTTTTAGTATGTTCATTAGCATGCCTAAACAAACATCTCCACCAAATTTCAAAACTTTCATATTTTTTTTAGCCATTCGTCAAAATCGGGTCTATTTTGACTGGGGTATTATGACATTATAGTTAATGTACCTTCTGGAGGAAAAGAGACCAGCACATTTGCTTAACAGAGCTCGATTAATGTACGACTACTTGTCTAAATATTAAATCGATATCCCTCTGCTCTTCCCCACAAGCTAAGTTCCGGCATGGTTACACTTTGGTCCACAGGCAACAGGAATTTAGTACCGTGTAGAATTTTTTCTCCCTAATAAATCTTGGGATTTGTACATTCTAGGCCAATTAAATCAACTTGAGATTACGGTGGTAATTCTTGCTCAAAAGTCCCGTGAAAAGCATTACTAATAAAATAAAATTCTGCTATTTATTTTCGTTATCTATTGTGTTTTTAACCTTTTCCTTACGGGGTGGGATAGCATGTATCCCAAGAATACGGGCCCAAATATATATATAAATATATATATATATATATGTACGACTTGACTTCTACTCCTATACTATTTAATATAAATCCGAACCTCTTTTGTATCATGATGCAGTCGGTGAACGGGTGATGACGCTTATCCTCTAAATATTTCCATCAAACAGTGTTATGTCGACACAAAGCCATAAAATTGTCCAATTGATGTTCCCAAACATATTTATTAAATTTCTTTAAAAATCTCAGCTCTGTCAAACTAATTCCCAATACCCCACCCAATTTAAATCTGTGCGCCTACAGCACATGTCCTTTTCACTTCCGAGTTATCCATGGCTCTGCCGATTTTCTTTGTTTCAACGTTAAAACCAACGCTTAGCGACGCTCATTACTTATTCGTGATGTCATATCGTACATGTTCTTTTGCTAAACTAAGCATTTCTTAGCGCCAAACTGCAAGGCTATACGTCTACCTAAAATTCTCGTCGGTTCTTCGGAGATTGAATCAAGTCGAACCCATTTATTCTATTTTCACTGCAATACCTTATGCAGCTTATTTGAACTCCCAGACTTTTAAATTGTTAATCCTATATTTTAATAACCAAAATCCCGTTTTAAGGTCGCGCGATCGCCCCCCCCCCATATTTTATTTTCTGACACACACATATATATATATATATATATATATATATATATATATATATATATATATATATATATATATATATATATATATATATATACATATACTTATACATATATTTACTGTGGAATTCTTTGAGCTGTTTAGTTCTGTTAATTTAACTTTTACACATATCAATTATTCCTCATATTTAAGAATACATCAATTATTGATTGATACTGATCAATAATTGAGCAATAATTGATTAAAATTTCCCTCTTTAAAATTTGACATGCTAATTATCTCAAGCAATGAAAATGTTGACCATGGACAGTAAGCAAGCACTATCTTTGGCTATTCAAGTTTTGTCAGTTACCATACAAATTATTAGTAATGGGAGAGTTTTATAAAATCAATCATTTATTCCTTATTTTTAAGTACAGTAATAATATCGATTGAATCTTCTGTATTTTGAAAGGGTTCTCAGAAGGATTACCACTTTCGCTGCCAAAGCTAGAATTCGCCAAGTTGTCACGGAGTGCTACTTGCACCGCTTCCACCTTGCAGCTATTGATACTAGTCCAGTATGCTCTAAAGATCGCGGGACTCCGGAACATATTCTGCTTTCTGTACCGGAAACAACTGTTTTAATAAATTACTAGCTGGTCTCCGAGAATCTCGAGCTATCTTCACTATTTTTTTCAGATCTTTTTGCATGTTTGTTGTTTTTAATGTTTACAGAAGACATCGTGAAACCGGCGTTTATGCGCCGGACTCATCAGTTAAGCTGTTTTATTGACTGAATTATATTGTTTACCTAACCCAGGTAAGATTCTCAATATACCGTTATTCAACATATCACACACTCAAATTCAAGCAAAACTATCGAATTAACTTGTATGGAGACACACGAAACCTGAATTGTCAAAGGTAGGTAAAAATAATGCAACAGTCAATCAGTAGGGTTTTGATTACTGTCCACAGTCATCATTTTCATTGTCTGGGGTAATCAGTATGTCAAATTTTAAAAAGAGAAAAATTCCGTGACGTGAAGTGAGAAAAAAACCGTGAAATGAAAATGGGAACCAAAACTGCGAAGAGTTATATATGTACGGGTTACACAAAGGTTACAGTGTAAAACAGCTTTCGTGGGAGAATAAAGAATGACTCGGAAAATGTACAAAAGCTAAAATCATAATGCAGCGAAGCACGGCAACTTTTGAGCCCTTAGCTTAATTTACAAACGAAAACCTTGGAAGCCGTGATTAGCCAAGCCGTTTGAAACCCATTTACCAGGCAGATAGGAGAGTGCTTAAGGCCTGGAAACCACTTCTCTCCAATCCTTAATAGCCACAATTTATTCTAAATCTAGCTTTGATAAAATTACCTAAATTAGTTTCCATGGCTCGATAAATCTATGTGCAGCTTCTTTACCTTTTACTTCTTTAACCCCTTCGTTCTCGCTCCCGTCAAAATTTCGGGGTGAGGTTTCGCCTTCTATTTCTCGTGACCGTGATATTTCCGGGCTGTAGTGTTTAAAAGTAACGCACCAAAAAGGTTAAAACAATCCATTTCCTTTACCCTGAAAATTTTTTATTTCTTATTTTACATACCAGGTGGCAGCACCAGACTATTGATAATGTAATTGGGGATGGGTTTTTTTTTTAACTAGATGTGGCAGAAATAAATGGTATCCATCGAAAAAAATAGGCACTTTTATTGCCTTCTCTTGAAAATTATGCGGTCGTTAAGGGGTTAAACCTTTTTAACATCATGTGACGATTGAGTGAAGACTTTAGAAATTGAGTAAAAACACAAAACGGAACTGGGCAAAGGACTTTTTTCTGAATATCTCTACTGCTTTTTGTTTAAATCTATCTTTTGTGGTTACTGTTTTTCTGGAAGTAATACAACAGTAGCAAACACTCATATATTAAATAACTTAGACCCCGTTAATTTAGCTTGGGAACAAAACAATTTTTCTTTGCATTTAAGTACAATACTTATACTGATTTGATAAAATTGTTTGCATCGCCTAGTAAACATTTAACGCCCAGTGAACATCGATTTAACCCTCCTATCGCAGACAAATTCCAATAAACACTTCTATTTATTTGTGTGGGACATACATCACTTAAGCTGTCAAAGGGATTGGGCATACTCCTTTAAATTAATTGCCCTTCCACGCCAGACTCCCAAATCAAATCTAAGGATACACGCAATAAAACAACCCCTAAAGGAGATGAGCGGATTTTTTTTTCTGGTGACTCAGTGACTCTAGAAAGAAATGTGTCGCCTCGGGATTAGATAATGCTTTTTTCTGGGGATCCCGGTTACGGTTCTTTGGTTAAAAATATGTGATTGTGAAGCAAATTACCAATGAAGAAAAACAAAGTTTAGTGTTTAATTTGTTTGAGTGTTCTTATAATTCTAAGTTGTAACAAAAGTATGCCGCCTGGGATAAGATAACGCTTTTCAGGGGATCTCCGTTTCGAAGCTTTGGTTATACATACTTGTAAGTGATTGTTAAAACTATAACCGATGAAGAAATACAAAGGTTAGCCCTTGGTTGAGTCTTTTAATTCGTAATATAAATGAATTTGCACGCTTAAAGAGCATGGAAATTTTACTTCTCCGAAATTTTAAGTCAACTTAAATTGATGACTAACCCTTTATGAGTCGATGACTTGCCAAATCGGTAAGTCCATAAAACAAAAGTGGGGAAACGTGATAAAATAACAGACACTGTTCTTTTTAAAGTTCCTCTGAAAATATTAAACATTAGCTTACGGGGCCCATTTTTCCGATTCCCATTTAAGAACGGGAAATTTCACACCTCCTTAGTAAGAATGGCCGTTAGGGGGGGGGGGGTTATATATATATATGTGTATGTATATATATATATATATATATATATATATATATTATTTTACAAATGCCACACACTACAAAAAAATAGCACCTATGCCATCAGTGCACGTGCTCTCCAATACTTCTCAACAAGATCAGTAAAACGTTTTAGAGCAGAGCACTCGTCTAAATGTTCCGCCGTCATAGTCCGGCCAGAGTCACAGAGGGTACAGACAGCCGAATCGGCAATGCCGATACGGAAAAGATGGGACCTTAAACAGTCATGTCCAGTTAATAATCTAAAATGCGCTACGGCAGCTTTTCTTGGGGCCTCGGGAACATAATTGGGATTCTCGACAAGAATCGCCTAACTCTTGTTCTTAGATGTCTCCGCAGCCTCAAATTTAAAATTACTCCTGAAAGTCAAATTTGTAATTAGCCTCAGGGAATGGAAAGATGAGGCTCTTTTATAACTCTGGGTCACCATGGCTCCTTTTTTAGCTAGAAAGTCTGCATGTTCATTTCCAGTGATGTCACAATGTGCTGGTACCCACTGGAAAGAGATTTTATGAGAAAGATCTTTTAAAATTGATCTGCAATCCAGAATTCGTTGAGACTGGCACTGGCTATTTTGCGATAAGGCCTGTAAAGCTGACTTAGAGTCAGAAAAAATGACGGCTCTAACGAAAATAGCCCTTCTTAAAGCCAATTGTTGTACCGCTACAGCAATGGCCTCAATCTCGCCATCAAAGGCGGTAGAAAATGGACCAACGGGGAGATAAAAATTAAAAAGCTCGCAAAACACGCCAGCTCCAGCACCATGGTGTCTGTCCAGCATGGAGCCATCTGTAAAGACATGTAACCACTCACTTTTTGGGAATTTGGTGTCGATGGTTTCCAGAGCTATAGCTTTTAAATGTTCGGGAATCATATCCCTCTTCAGCACTTTTGCACTAAGTTCAAGATTAATATCAAGGTGAGCGTAATCCAATGGACACATAGGCAAAGGCAAAATAGAAGTCTCATGACAAAGTTCCAAAGAACGAGCAACTTTCAGAGCCGACTGGATAAAGCCATACTGAGTTTTCAAATTTCTGGTTCTATTTATGTCATAATTTCTCCAGAAAGGGTTATTAGGTAGGCTTACCATTTTCTGAAATAAGGCTATTGCCCTTCTCTGGATACAATTATAAACGGGTTCAGTGTTTGTCAGAATCTGCATAGCAAGGATGGGGGTAGACCTCACGGCGCCAGTAATGATACGGAGTGCCTGATTTTGAAACACTTCAAGGCAATGGATAGAGTGCTTAGGTGCAGTTATGAGGACTTCATTGCAATAACCAATAACTGGCTGAATAAATATTTTATAAGTAGTGTTTAGAGTCCTTCTATTGTATCCCCAACGGGAACCAGCCAAGCGCTTCAAAATAGGAAGCCTCTTTTCAGCTTATATATATATATATATATATATATATGTGTGTGTGTGTATATATATATATATATATATATATATATATATATATATATATATGTGTGTGTGTGTATATATATATATATATATATATATATATATATATATATACGTAAGGAAACCACCCCGTAAGCTTAGCTTTTAGGTGAAATCATAGTTAGAAATATGTAAAGAAAATCTCATTAAAGGCAAAATCTCTTTAAAGGATATTGAAAATACTTTTTTTCAAAATTATTAGCTTTCTCGTTTACAAAAGAAACTGAAAAAGGAGTTTTCTAGAAAATGCATTTAAAGATGCTACTTCCGATCATCTAATATCGTTTTCGGTTTATTAAATTAGCCATAAATTCTCCTCCAATGATCGAAGGAATAAAAGTAAGCAGTTTTAGAATCCTGAAATACTGGCCTTTGAAATAGAGCAATGAAAAAAAACATTAAAAATTTTACACCAAAACAGCCATTTCAACGTTGGCAGATACTTTAAAGGCAAATAAATTCCTATGGTAAAAGAAATTTCTAAAATGAATGATACAGCGGGGTAAAAAATTGAAGGCCTTATCTGAATAGCGGTCCAACTCCATTTTTGTTCATTTTGAGATATAGAGCCTTAAAGTTTAATGAGTGATGAGATATGACTGCTGAAATCTGATTCGTAATGCCCTCTGTCGGCATCAGAAATAAGCTGGAGGTGTACCAGTTTAAAAATAAGATTGAAATGATTTGAGTGAACATGAAAGTGAGGCTAACTCCATTTTTTAAAAAGTGGAGTTGGACCACTATTCAAATAAGGCCTTTAATTTCTCTCGCTATTACGGAGTACATTTTTAAAAAATCTTTATATCCAAATCGACCACCATTGGAATTATTTTCTCAATGGGTTAACACTTTACGACTTTAGCGAACCCAATATGGCTATTATCCATCAGCCTTAAGAAGAAAAAACGATGAAATAAGTAACAATCCAAAATTTACCTACTACTTCGACGCGAGCTGAAAAATCGAAACCAAAGTTGTGAAGAGTTATATATGTACAGGGTTACACAAAGGTTAGAGTGTGAAACAGCTTTCGCGGGAGAATACGGAATGGCTTGGAAAACGTACAAAAGCTGAAATCGCGATGCAGAGAAGCACGGCAACTTTTGAGCACTTAACTTAATTAACAAATGAAAACATTGCATGCCGTGATAAGCCAAGCCATTTGAAACCCATTTACCAGGCAGACAGAAGAGAGCTTAAAAGGCCTGGCCACCACTTATCTTCGATCCTTAATCTCCATACTTTATCCAAAATCTAGCTTTGAGAAAGTTACCTAAATTAGTTCTCACGACTCGATAATCCATCAGCAGATTCTTTCCAGTATTTATTCATTTAACTATGCTTCTAAACTTGTTCTCCTTACTATTACGTAAAATAACTCATTTAATATTAGTTAAATAATTATATAGAACTAATTAATGGGTTCTATAAATAGTTATGCTATATTCAGTGGCAAACATGGGTCCATTGCTACTGCATGATTTTTTTTAAATACATAACCAAAAAATCACCCTCACCTGAGCCATTAACTTTCTTTCAAACAAAATTTCGATTTATTAAATACTGAATCAATATTTTCTATGAAAAAAATGAGTATTTTTTTTCTTTAATTTTTTTTCGATTTATAATGTTGAGTTTCTGTTTTTTTTAATCTAATATAATTAGATACTATGCGATTTGGATAATAATTTGAGAAATGCAAGTATCACCGGTTTATAACCGGATTTTTTCGTACTTGATTTGTCAATTACATGATATCAATTCTAAGACCTGTACATTTTTTATGTCTAAAATCCTTTACTTTGACCTTAAGTACCGAAATCATGTTACTGACCTACATTTATCAAACCGTGCACGAAATATTATTCTATAAATGGTATATCGGAAAACATATTGGCCAAAGATTTAAGACGAAATAGGATAAGAGATATTTTGGGTTAAAAAAACACCGTTCAAAATGTTTCAATTCAAACTGGCCTGTTAATATAATGTTACTTAATTATATTTATAAAACTATATACCAAACTATATATATATATATATATATATATATATATATATATATATATATATATATATATATATATATATATATATATATATATATATACATATACATATATATATATATATATATATATATATACATATATATATATATATATATATATATATATATACATATATATATATATATGCATATATATTTATATATATGCATATATACCAAGGCTAGCATATCTAGAGGCAAAGAAATCAATAAAGAACCGCATGTGGCTTCCTCTAGAATTTCGTATACTTGTGCCAGAAATAAAATGCCCAAAATTGTGACACGTCGAATAATCTCCATTTTTCGAACAACTTTTAGCTCGAAGCCTTGCATTCTGCATTTAGGTAGTTAAATAAACAACGCTCAGTGTTGACCAATCCATTTTAATTGAGATGCTACGAACTCAATGCAACAATTCAACATATGCCAAATATGAATAATTTGTCAAAACAATTAAAATGAATTTATATAATAAAGCTATTAATACTATGTGCAAATTCAAAAATATTGATTATTTCAACAGTTGGAGAATGATATATTTAAACAAACACCAGAAAAATCAACACTTAAAAATTTCTTTCCTATCACATACAAACTTTTTCTGTTTTCGGCTCTTCTAAGAATGTAGACATTGCTATACAGGATGATACAAAATACCACGTACAAACTTTTAAGGGAGGTAGAAAACTCAAAGACAAATCAGAATCATATAGGAATGTATGACCGGAAGCGCAAACCTGACGCTGGAGGGTTTACTTAATCGGACCTTACCTCTTACTAACCTCACTAGATGGCCGGAAATATCGTTTTTTTTTTTTTTTGGAGGAGGTAGAAAATTCAAAAGCAGAATCACATACACATTCCTATGTGATTCTGTTTTGTTTTTGAGTTTTCTACCTCCCCAAAATGTTTGTACATGGATTTTTTAATCACCCTGTATACGAATGATAGTCATACTTTATTAATAACGAACTATTGTCATCTAATGTATTGAATTGGAACCATTTTGTTTCAAAGATTGAAGTATTTCTAAAATAGAAAAAAAACTTTCATTCATGCCTATACCTTAAATCTCGAAATTGGATTAGAGGGTCTGTCGTTCATTTTTTAAAGGGCTGAATGCAGAGAACGCTTATTTTTGCACAAGTCAACTCCTACGGTGTGTTTCACGTAGTTCGAGGAATTTCAGAGCTTTAACGTTCATTCATATGCATATTGTTGTTGTTGTTTCTAATGCCCCCTGGCCGGAAGTATTCCAGACCAGGTCAATACAGGTTAGCAGGCTGAGGGGTGCGGCTCCAGTTTATAATGGCACCACAAGGGTCGCAGTTCTATTTATTCAGGTGCCACCCCCAGGGCCGACGTCTAAGGAAATCGTACTATCTCCCACCCTCTCTGACATCATAGAGGAAACCTTCCGTGCCCATATATATATGTGTGTGTGTATGTGTGTGTGTGTGTGTATGCATATATGCATATATATATGCATTTATATATATACATATACATATATATATACATATATATACATGTATATATACATATATATACATATATATGCATATATATATATATGCATATATATATATATATATATATATATATATATATATATATATATATATATATATATATATATATATATATATATATATATCCGTCCTAGACACTGAGGTATTTAATGGGGCTGGTCGGGATTCGATCCGAGCGCCCTCAGTCCCGAAAACCGACTCTCTACCACTAGGTTATCTCGGGCATATGCATATGTAAAGACCCTACAGCCTAGCTGAAAATCTCTGCTTTATATATAGAAACATTCGCATAATTGACTTACCTCCCTCTTGTGTTATCAAAAACTAGAATCTGATGAATTCGTTCCTTTACTTTTGTGTTTGTGTGTGTTCGCCCCCTTTGAATCTGTTCCTTTTTAACGAGGACACAAAAAAAAAAAAAAAAAAAAAAAAAAAAAGATCCCTTTAAAATTCTGCCACTTATGCGAATCACGCAGCCCTCAAGTCTTCAAAGTAGCCTCCTTCGGCTTAATTGCCCGCAACCAAGACTCCATAATTAAATCAAATAGGAGCGAGAGAGCAATAAAAATAACCTCTAAAGTGAATAAGCGAGATTTTGTTTTATTTTTCATTTCGCTCGGGATATTTCGACATCGGGGAGTCGAGAGGGAGTTTTTCTTTGCTGAGTGGTAGTGTATCGTATGACCGGCGAGTTAAATAATTGATTTAGGATATAAGATACGACAAAAGAGTTGAAAACAAATTCAATGGTTTTTCAGAATTTATTCATATATATATATATATATATATTGTTTGTAACATGCGATATCTTTTTTTTTTCTTTCGAATATGACAAAATCAGAGACCGAAAACTCTTTTTTTTTACTTAAAAAAAAGCTTTCAATCTATTCAAAATTTATAGCTGCTAAAAAATAATACAGCAGTTCTTTGGATCTTTTAGGAATAAAAAAAGATTACAGAACTTGAGAAACACTTCAGTTAAAAAAGGGTAAAAATTTTATATTGAAATATAATTAAATTGCATTTATTGCCGCATTTTTTACCATGTTTTTATTAACTCTCTTTCTTGTTCGTGTGTTTGTGTGTTTGTGTGTTTGTGTGTTTGTCCGGTAGAAATCTTGCAATCGATTTTTAATTAACTTCCCGACTAGCTAGACATTTGAAATTTCTAGAAAAGCTCAGAGCACGATGACAATGCCTTATTTTAATACTTTTAGCCATCTTTAAGCAGTTTGAATTCATTTTCAGTTAATTTTGTTTTTCAGAATGGTGCAGCCATCTATCGGTCGGGACGGGAATGAAAAGTTAAACGCGAGTTAACTTCGAATTCTCGAGCTAAAGAATTGATTACGCATTTGATACCTCTTTATTACACATTTGATCATTTTCTTTCAAGTAGATGCGATAATTCATCAAAAAATTTTAATAAAGTATCTATTAATACATAGAATTGTTAAGTTTATAGGATTCAACAGAAAATTTAAAAACATGGTATATAAAAAGTTCTTTCTATCGTGAAATTATTTAGTTTTATTACATTGCTTATAGTATTAAATTCAGTAATAACATTTAAGTTTCATAAAAAGAGTAAAGTTTTTACTATTTATATTCCTTATACCTCTCAAAGTCTATGCTATACCTTTTAACTGTGAAAATAAACTAAAAAGCTTATTTCTTTTGCGCTGCTTAAGTTTATAAAACTACTAGCTTTATATACCCGGCGTTGCACGGGTGAACCCTTAATAAAGCTTACTTGTATGATATGTATATTTGTATTTTATGGCAATCTATACCCCTCTCCACTGGTCATCATCCCATCAGCATATTATAATAACCCACCCCCCATGCTAATGTCAACATTAAAATGTTTCTTTCAATTTTGATAACCCACTGGATCCCGGCCCTTCGAGGAGTTTGAGGGCTTCCCCGTAAACCCTTGTGAAAATCGCCGGTTTCATAAACAAAGAATTACCTCACGTTGCCCAGGATAATAAAAATGAATGGAGTTAACCTGAGCTCTAGATGTATACGTACTAACAACCGAAATATATACAATTCACACACACACACACCTTTCCACACTTCATTTAATTAAGGTTGATCTCTCTCTTTTCTCCTACCACCAATTTGGTGTTCAAAATGGTGATATATAGGAAATATAAATTATTGGATTGTTTCTAGCAATTTTTTCAAAATCTAAAGCGAATGTCGAAAAATCGTGACATTGATCGTGCTTGTTACATTTAATCGTGTTTCTTACATTTTAAATCAAGAATCTTATGGATATCTGTTTCCTTCTTTGAGATATGACGGAATATATAAAAAACGCGTAAAAACACGTTTAGCCCCCCCTAACCCCCTTGGGGGCCGAATTTTGAAATAAACTTAAATTGGTTTTTAGGTATTCGTATTCCTTACATTTTAAAGCAAGAAACTTATGGATATCTGTTTCTTTCTTTGATATATGAAGGAATACGTGAAAAACACGTTAAGCCCCCCCTCCCCGTCCCCTGGGGCCAAATTTAAAAAAATCCTGAAATTGGATTTAAGGTATTCGTGTTCCTTACATTTTAAAGTAAGAATCTTATGGACATCAATTTCCTTCTTTGAGATACGAAAGAATATGTAAAAAACACGTTTTGCCCCCCCTCCCCCCCTTGGGGGGCGATTTTTGAAAAATCGCTTCTTAAATGACGCCTTCAGCCCAAAAGTAATAAGCTCTTAAAATTTGATATCTATATCTCCAATAGTTTTTGCTGGGTGTTGATTTCTTTATATATATAGATAAAACACGTAAGAACACGTTTTGCCCCCCCTCCCCCCTTTGGGGGGCGAATTTTGAAAAATCCTGAAATTGGTTTTTAGGTATTCATGTTTCTTACATTTTAAAGCAAGAATCTTATGGATATCGATTTTCTTCTTTGAGATATAAAGGCATATGTAAAAAACACGTTTTGCCCCCCTCCCCCCCTTGGGGGGCGAATTTTGAAAAATCCTGAAATTGGTTTTTAGGTATTTATGTTCCTTACATTTTAAAGCAAGAATCTTATGGATATCTGTTTTCTTCTTCGAGATATGAAGGAAAATGTGATAAAACACGTAAAAACACGTTTTTTCCCCCTCCCCCCCATGGGGGCCTAATTTTGAAAAATCCTGAAATTGGTTTTTAGGTATTCATGTTACTTACATTTTAAAGCAAGAATGTTATGGATATAAATATCCTTCTTTGAGATATGAAGGAATATGTAAAAAACACGTTTTGCCCCCCTCCCCCCCTTGTTGGGCGAATTTTGGAAAAATCGCTTCTTAAATGACGCCTTCAGCACAAAAGTAATAAGCTCCTAAAATTTGATATCTGTATCTCCAGTAGTTTTTGCTGGGCGTTGATACGTGTATGTATATATAAGTCAGGACTTCTTCCTTTATAGATATAGATATTCGTTAATAGCAAGGAGAAGTAAATAGAAAAACATATTGAATTTTCACATTTATTATATTTTTTAAGTGGAATGTATTATTCGCACTCAACGGGGATCTAATAATATACCTTTATAATGAAATCATTATACGTATAAAAAGAGATAGTAAATACGGAGTATTTGCTGTCTTATATTTCATTCGAGTAGTTTCCATGTAAGCTCATCAACAGAGCTAGGCATAATAGACAATGATTCAACTGTGTATGGCACTATATGTGTAGGAGTATATATACCCAATTTCTCTGATTGTCACGCACGCAACTGAATCATTATCCATTATTCCCATTCTATGTCAAGTACATATATATATATATATATATATATATATATATATATATATATATATATATATATATATATATATATACAGTGGAATCTCGATCTATCGATTTTCAAGGGACCGACTGAACTAAACGATAAATGCGGGAAAACGATAGATCCAGGAATATAACAAAGCAATATGATCGACGGGACTGGGTGAAATAAACAACACATACGAGAAAACGATGATTCGGGAAACGATCTATCGAGATTCCACTATATATATATATATATATAAAATGACCCGAATGGTCATCTACTGATTGAACACATATCGAGGCCGAAATCAATACGATTCGAATTCAACGAACAAATGCAGTTTATTCTAGCAAAACATCGTTACAAATCGGCGTCCAACTCTCTTCTAGCGAGCACACCCAAAATAGCTCTAAACGGGTTGCCGGAAATTGGCGAGGTAGGTTAGCGTTGGAAAGGTTACCACATAAAGAGAAAATTCTTATTACGGGCGATTAAAGATTAGAGGCGGTTAAAAATTTTATTACACACACACACACACACACACACACATATATATATATATATATATATACTAGCTTTATATACCCGGCGTTGCACGGGTGAACCCTTAATAAAGCTTACTTGTATGATATGTATATTTGTATTTTATGGCAATCTATACCCCTCTCCACTGGTCATCATCCCATCAGCATATTATAATAACCCACCCCCCATGCTAATGTCAACATTAAAATGTTTCTTTCAATTTTGATAACCCACTGGATCCCGGCCCTTCGAGGAGTTTGAGGGCTTCCCCGTAAACCCTTGTGAAAATCGCCGGTTTCATAAACAAAGAATTATCTCACGTTGCCCAGGATAATAAAAATGAATGGAGTTAACCTGAGCTCTAGATGTATACGTACTAACAAGCGAAATATATACAATTCACACACACACACACCTTTCCACACTTCATTTAATTAAGGTTGATCTCTCTCTTTTCTCCTACCACCAATTTGGTGTTCAAAATGGTGATATATAGGAAATATAAATTATTGGATTGTTTCTAGCAATTTTTTCAAAATCTAAAGCGAATGTCGAAAAATCGTGACATTGATCGTGTTTGTTACATTTAATCGTGTTTCTTACATTTTAAATCAAGAATCTTATGGATATCTGTTTCCTTCTTTGAGATATGACGGAATATGTAAAAAACGCGTAAAAACACGTTTAGCCCCCCCTAACCCCCTTGGGGGCCGAATTTTGAAATATCCTTAAATTGGTTTTTAGGTATTCGTATTCCTTACATTTTAAAGCAAGAATCTTATGGATATCTGTTTCTTTCTTTGATATATGAAGGAATACGTGAAAAACACGTTAAGCCCCCCCTCCCCGTCCCCTGGGGCCAAATTTAAAAAAATCCTGAAATTGGATTTAAGGTATTCGTGTTCCTTACATTTTAAAGTAAGAATCTTATGGACATCAATTTCCTTCTTTGAGATACGAAAGAATATGTAAAAAACACGTTTTGCCCCCCTCCCCCCCTTGGGGGGCGATTTTTGAAAAATCGCTTCTTAAATGACGCCTTCAGCCCAAAAGTAATAAGCTCTTAAAATTTGATATCTGTATCTCCAATAGTTTTTGCTGGGTGTTGATTTCTTTATATATATAGATAAAACACGTAAGAACACGTTTAGCCCCCCTCTCCCCCTTGGGAGACGAATTTTGAAAAATCCTGAAATTGGTTTTTAGGTATTCATGTTTCTTACATTTTAAAGCAAGAATCTTATGGATATCGATTTTCTTCTTTGAGATATAAAGGCATATGTAAAAAACACGTTTTGCCCCCCTCCCCCCCTTGGTGGGCGAATTTTGAAAAATCCTGAAATTGGTTTTTAGGTATTCATGTTTCTTACATTTTAAAGCAAGAATCTTATGGATATCGATTTTCTTCTTTGAGATATAAAGGCATATGTAAAAAACACGTTTTGCCCCCCTCCCCCCCTTGGGGGGCGAATTTTGAAAAATTCTGAAATTGGTTTTTAGGTATTTATGTTCCTTACATTTTAAAGCAAGAATCTTATGGATATCTGTTTTCTTCTTCGAGATATGAAGGAAAATGTGATAAAACACGTAAAAACACGTTTTTTCCCCCTCCCCCCCTTGGGGGCCTAATTTTGAAAAATCCTGAAATTGGTTTTTAGGTATTCATGTTACTTACATTTTAAAGCAAGAATGTTATGGATATAAATATCCTTCTTTGAGATATGAAGGAATATGTAAAAAACACGTTTTGCCCCCCCTCCCCCCCTTGGGGGGCGAATTTTGAAAAATCGCTTCTTAAATGACGCCTTCAGCACAAAAGTAATAAGCTCCTAAAATTTGATATCTGTATCTCCAATAGTTTTTGCTGGGCGTTGATACGTGTATGTATATATAAGTCAGGACTTCTTCCTTTATAGATATAGATATATATAAGCAAACAATTCGCACCACGGCAAGGAAAGTAACACAAGTCAAAAAATGGCAATTTTGAAGTTATGTCACTGAAAAATATGTATGAAGTGCACCCTCGTGCACAAAAAGTGGCACATTTCTATCTCACAGTTTGTCCACCTGAGGGCAGTTGTATTAGTTCTATTGTAATGCTAGTTCAAGCTGTAGAGTATTCTTTAAGTTTATTTTTCTCAAATGCTGCATCATTGAGTTGTGTCACTTTTCCTGCCGAGGTACGATATATATGCATATGTACTTATATACACACACACACACATATATATACACTGCTTGACAATTGCTAAGGAACAGTCACATTTTTTGGAATATTTCATAATATACATTGATTGAAGAAATGAAACTTCGTACATATTTAGTAGAGATACTGTGCATTATTTATTATGCAAAATGGTACATATTACGCCACATGGAGAAAGAAGAAAACGAAAAACAAAAAAGATGCTCTTTGGAGCATTTCCAAACAGCCACGAAAAATGGGTCTTCCTGTCAGAATGAAACAGTTATGAGTACCTTAGTAAGGTGTGTGACCTCCTCGGACACTAGTGCCCATTTTGGATCTGTTTTTCATGCTGTCTACTAAAGTATTGAGGATTCCTTGGGGAATATTGTCCCACTCCTCTCTCAAGGCGATTTTCAGTTCTTGCATGGTTTGGATAGGGCAAGTTCTTTGAGAAACACGTCTGCCAAGAGCATCCGAGGCATGCTCTATAAGATTTAGGTCAGGAGAATAAGCAAGCTATGTCATACGTTCAATATTTTTACTTTCTAGTGTGTACGATACTTCAGCGGACTTGTGTGGGCGAGCATTGTCTTCCATACACAAAACATCTGGACCTACCGCACCTCTAAAAAGACGAACATGATCCAGAATAATATCTCTGCAATACCGATGCGATGTAACAGTACCTCGCTCAAAGATGTTAAGCGGTGTTTTACCATTGTGCATAATGCCTGCCCACACCATCACGCCTTGGCCATACCTATGACGTTCCTGAACATTTTGTGGTGCATAACGTGTTCCCATTTCTCCCTACAGTAACTGGTGGCCAGAATCACTTGTCACAGTGAAACGGGATTCGTCATAGAACATCACTCTGGACCACTCTTGCTGACCCCAACCAATATGTTCCTTACACCAACGTCATCTTTCTCGACGATGGCGTGGTTGAAGTGGGATGCATTGAACAGGCTTCCGTGCATACAAACCAACCTGATTTAATCGCCTAGAAATGATTCTGGGTGATACATTTGTACCGGTAGCGGTTGCAAGGTCTGCAGCTACCTGACTAGGAGTGAGATGGCTGTTCCTTTTCGCCACTAGGGATACATATCGATCCTCTTGAGGTGTGGTGTTTTTCCACGACCACCGGCATGCTTTCGAATAGCATTTCCACCTTCAGCGGCCTTTTTAAATCGCGATATGACACTTTTTGCCACTCCCATTACTCTGGCCACAGTAGTGACACTTTGTCCTGCTTCGAGCCGTCCAACTGCTCGTCCACCATCGTACGCACTCAAATGTTGTCTTTCAGATATTTTGCACTTAATTATAGCCACACCACACTGATTTTCACAGAAATAACTTACAACAACCTACGGCACTATTTTCGTCAAACACCTAACTGCATGAACTTTCGAATGAATAAAGAGTTTTTGTGCACTGCCTTTTATACAGATAACAGGTCCTGCCCTATTACGCCCTCTGCATTTCATTTTACTGTGACTAGTCTGCTGTCGGGAATGCTAGTTTGAAAAAACCAGTTGTTCCTTAGCAATTGTCAAGCAGTGCATATATATATATATATATATATACATATACAGAGGCTGTTCACACATTTTTTAGACGACGTATATTGTATTCACAAAACTAAATTACATAAAATTCTTGTGTTTTAAATGTTCTATTTGACATCCCTTATTCTGAACTATCTTTCGACACCGCAATTTCCAGGATAATAATGCCTTTTGAAGTGTCAGAAGAGGTATTCTATCCCATTCCTCCTGGACAGCTTTCCAGTGTCCTGTAATGGTTTTGGGAAGACGTTTGGATAATGCAGATTTTAAAAGTCCGAAAGCACAAAAATCCATAGGTGATACATCGGGAGATTTAGTAGGGATATCAGTGAAGGGTATGGCTTTGATACCAATTTTTTGTTCCATTTCTTTTAGGAAATTTACAGTAGATTTTGATGTGTGACTGCTACCTTTGTCCTGATGGAGTCTCACAGATTGATAGCACTGTGGGTAAAGCGATGGTATTTCATTCAGAAAAATTGGCGATAATATATGTTCCTGATAGTATTTGGAGTTAATCTTGACAATTTTTTCCACTCTCTTTATTTTTAACTTGCCATTATCAAAAAAACCAGCAACAAACATGAATCCCTTAGAAAAACTTTCTTTCGATTCTTTGAACCATGTACTTAAATTTTTTTCTCCCCTTTTATGATAATAAATGGATCTTTTTTTGTTGCAATCATTTAAATACACCCATGATTCATCTATTGCGACAATTGTTTTCCATTTTTCTTTGGATAAGTGTTTCTCATATAGAATTCTGCAGCGTGTCCTGCGTTCAGCGATATGATTTGGAAGAAGACGATGCACATTGCGTTTTTTCGCTTTCTTAAGATTTAAATCAGCGTTTATCATTTTGTTTACAGTGGACACCGAGTATTTTAATGATTTTTCAACTGTCCTTGGACTGGAGGGATTTTCTTTTAACATTAAACAACGTACCTTTTCAATAGTCGAAGATGTCCGTTTTTTCCTTGGATACTTGCTTGGAATTTTTGTCCCACTTGAGGCTCCAATTTGACGTTTTTTTCCTTTCTTGTTGACGATATTACCTATCGACGCTTTAGATATCACAAAACCATGACTCTCACATCGTTTTTGGATAACGGAGTATGCATATTTCTCTTCGGAAAGAGCATAAATGTAGCCTTCGAACCACTGCTTTGTTAAAAACGCCATTTTGAATAAAAACAAAACTTTCAAGCCGTAGACGATAATTTTGACTTTTAAAAACATAGTACAATTGCAATTATTTCTTTTGCAGTAAACGCTTTTTTATAACCGCTTACCAAAATCGTCTAAAAAATGTGCGAACAGCCTCTGTATATGTATGTGTGTGTGTACTTTATATATATATATATATATATATATATATATATATATATATATATATATATATATATATATATATATATATATATATATATATATATGGCTTGGTACAAGAAGTGCCTAAGTCAGTTTTCTCCAAGATGACTTTGCTTGCTCACGTCTCTTTAAAAAAAATATTATTTTCAATGTAAGATGTACCCAAGTCTGTCCGATTCTTTAAAAGGGTTTTCTAAACATTGTATAGAGTTGGGTCAAATAAAGCATCCCTCAAAGCATCCCCCACACAAAGTCACCTTGGAAAAAACTGACTTAGGCACTTCCTGTACCAAGCCATATATATATATATATATATATATATATATATATATATATATATATATATATATATATATATATATATATATATATATATATATATATATACACGGGGGTCGGAATTTAATATATAAACTTCTAAAGTAAGGAAAAAAAGTATCTCTTTAAAATACTATCTTAAAAAAGGTGAAATACTGAGGGTATCTGTTGAAAAGCGTATTTTTGTCTAATGTGGAGGCACTTATCGGGAGACATTCGCCTTTTGTTATGCACCGCTGGCTTGCTGGCTACTTTATTATGGGAGCACCATTTTAGGTGAGCCCCCATTGCTCCCTCTGAGGGGACAACACGTTAACGACCAAGCCTTATTCAGGATTTCAACCCAATCCCACTGCAGGGAAGCTCACAACGCTATCCACTATACAATGTGTGTCTCTTTAAAAGAGTTATGTACTCAAAATCAAAACATAAAGGAAAATCAAATGAAGCAAATTTTATAAAACTGAGTTTAGAAAGAAAATATCTGATTTTGTTACCATTGGTACTAAAATTATCGCCAAATGGTATATTATTCTTGAAAAATGCGATCGTTTAGATTAACTCTGTCTAGAACAAGACAATACTTTAAACATTTAGCTAAAAATTCGAAGCCAGCTGAAATTATGTTGAAAGAGAATATCGATCTCACTAGTACTTACATTATATTAAACGTATGTTTGTCTCTAAAAATCTCTTAGAAACAAACCTACGTGGACTCTCAATTAATTGTTTCTAAAAATCTTTTAGCAGCAATTCATTTCCGTTCACTTGAGATTTCCCCTGAGTATGTCCCACGCAAACAAACCTACGCACACACGCCTACAATGATACCCACTGGTACATAGAGCACGGGATATATATGAATATAATTTAGAACAGGATAAAATTCTGTATTAGAAGCAATGCTTCGTTTCATAGCTTGTTCAAACCATGACAAATGGTTTAAATTTCGCACAAACAAAAAACTTCTTATTAGGAGCCTGAACAGATCTGCATTACTGTATTTTGTACAGTTTGAGGGTGTGTACAGAATAGAAGGTTACCTCTCTATCTCTCTTATTCGTATACACCTTTTAGGGCTACAGGAGAGCGGCTCCGGTTTTGGAATTGCTATTGGGAACCAATATGGTCGGAGTCTGACCCAGTGGCACCCCCTTAGACCAAGCACCCCCAGGGACGACATGGGAGGGAGGAGGCTCGTACCCTTCTCCTAATCCTAGAAACCCCACGAAGCGACTTTTAGGCTCTCAGATTTTGTCCTGCTCTTACATGGTATACAGGGTGATTCAATACGCCATGTACAAACTTTTAAGGGAGGTAGAAAACTCAAAAACAAAACAGAATCACATGGGAATGTATGACTGGAAACGCAAATCTGATCGACTAGAGCAGTGCTCCCCAACCTTTTTATCGCTGCGGACCGGTCAACGTTTGATAATTTTACCGCGGCCCACTGAGGAGGGGGGGGGAGTTGATTGTTTATATTTTAGATTGTTTTGATTTAATAATTTTAATTTAATTGTATTTAAACATGCATTCAAAATAAAATACAGTACCAAAAAATGAATATAAAGTGATTTAAAATTTTAACTCACTAGAACGCTAAATCAATGAGAAATGCATCACATTAAATAAATTGGAAATAATTTAATGTTCCTTGGGCGGCCCGGGGGTTGGGGGCCACTGGACTAGAGGATAAACAAAGATGCAGAAAGGAAAAGCAAACATTTCTGAATCTTTGTTTATCCTCTAGCTGAACAGGTTTGCGTTTCCGGTCATACGAGGTGTGTTCAAAAAGTATCAAACCTTATTTTTTTCCCGCGAAAATCAATGAAGCGCGGGAGACTTTCTTCAGTGTAGGAATGTAGATGAGGAATATAGAGGAGATGTAGAAAGGACACTCATGGGCAGTCGTGAATTTTTTCCCGCCCGCAGAAAGCGTCAGTCGCTGGCAGTCGGCCTACGAGTGAAGACGTGTGGTGAGCGGTCGTTGGATTTCAGTGTTTGTAAAATGACAGAAAAACTTGAGCAGCGATATTGCATCAAAACTAAATTTTCATCAATCCCCTTCAAAATAGTCTCCTTGGTAATGCACACACTTCTCCGAGCGACCCCACCATTGCTGGAACGCATTTTTTGGAATGGTGAGCAACCGTGTCGTCTCATTCCGCATGACGTCAGGCCCGCCGTCAGGGTGGGGCAGGGGGGACAAAATCCCCAGGTCCGGTAAAAATAAGAGTTGACTAAAAAAATGCATACAATGTTCAATTATTGAGTGGAGAGGGGCCCGCTGTATTATTCTGCCCCGGGCTCTGACTCAGTTGACGGCGGCCCTGCTTCTCTTGACTCAAATCGGGTCCCTTTTAGCGGCATTTTCAGCGTGGGAAATAGCCAAAAGTCACATGGAGCCATGTCGAGTGATTAGGGAGCCTGAATACACACAGGAATGTTGTGTTTGGCGGGGAAAGCCTGAATCAACGCTTTTGGCAAATTGATGCAATATTACTGCTCAAGTTTTTCTGTCATTTTACAAACACTGAAATCCGACGACCGCTCACTACACGTCTTCACTCGTAGGCCGGCTGCCAGCGACTGATGCTTTCTGCGGGCGGGAAAAAATTCACGACTGCCCATGAGTGTCCCCTCTACATCTACACTGAAGAAAGTCTCCCGCGCTTCATTGGTTTTCGCGGGAAAAAATAAGATTCGATACTTTTTGAACAGCTCTTGTACATTCCTATGTTATTCTGTTTTGTTTTTCAATTTTCTACCTCCTTCAGAAAAATGCGATATTTCCGGCCATCCAGTGGCGTTGGTAAGAGGTATGGTCCGATTAAGTAAACTGCGCCCTCTAGCGTCAGGTTTGCGTTTCCGGTCATACATTCCTGTGTGATTCTGTTTTGTTTTTGAGTTTTCTACTTCCCCTAAAAGTTTGTACATGGAGTTTTGAATCACCCTGTAGAGACTCGAACTGAGCTTCCTCAGTACCAAATCCCGACGCGCTAACCACTAGGTCACTGAGGGATGCAAATTTGCCTAACTTTCTCATATATATTCTTCTTCGAAATTTGTGACATTGTCTGGATAGTTTCAAGCTCTGGGTAGCCCTGTGAAACTTCTCTAACTGCCCACCCCTCTAAAAACTGCTCTATCTTATTCAGAACCGATTAAAGGCTCCTTGAGCCAATATTAAGGAAGAAACCACTTTTCAAAGACCACCCCTCCAAACGGCCACTTTTTTTCGCATCCATTACTGGCCGCCATAGAGAAATTTCACTGCAGTTGTTCTCCTGCTTTGCTCAAGAAGAAGAAAAGAAAAAGCCTATGCATGCTTCCAAAGTTCGCGAAATGGCCTGACTTTTCAGCTTTTGTGAATAAATTTACGCCTTCTTTTTAATTCCTAGCTTCCGTCAAAAGTTTTTGGAGCTACATTTTCTAATGCTGAAGTAGCTGAAGTAACAATTCTTCTCGACCGCTTTGATGGAGTTTTAATTACTTTTGCCGCGGTTCCACCTGAAGAGAATTTCCCTTTTTAGACCAAAGCTTGATCAGAGAGAGAGAGAGGGGTAGATCGATGAAGAAGTGCTTGGCGCCAGGAGAAAGGCATCACGGGTAAAACCCAATTTGGGGAAATGTCTTGGCGTAATAAAACTATCTAAGGCGGAGACGTCGAAACGCAAAAGAACTGGCGCTTAATCGATAGAACATGGGTCAGGAAATCCGTTCTAAAATATTTGCTTCAGTTTCGTTGGAATATTTATGGCAACATAATCTTTTAGTGGCATGTCCCGTTAGGTTATAATAAATTAAATTTACATGAAGTACATCAATTTAATAATATACCTCTGGAAATAGCGTTAAATCGATGTCTAGTTTAAAATTATCGATCGCTCTTTCAAGTTGTAAGGGAGGGTGAAAACCTTAATGAGATCCAAGTAATAATTAATATATATATATATATATCATGACTTTGCTTTTTCTTCTGGTTCACACCTAAGCCTTGATATGTCCGCTACTCTTTCCAGAAAAAGAAAAGAGAAAGTTTATATTCACACAAAATATAATAAAGTACACGATCTCTGATTTAAATTTCAGTTAAAATATAAATCAACCTATTCTGAAAAAGGTGCTTGCAATTTTAGAAAAGCTGCGTGTTTCCTCAAGATTTTTTTCAGAAAGCGTTTTAAGGTTGAAAGTCGAGCCCTACGCTAAAGTTATAATTTTTAAAAAGCGAGTTTTGCCAACGTGGTAGAAACTCCTTAGAGGCTGCTGAAATGTTTTACCGACATCAAATAACTAACCTGTATATCAATAACGTAGAAAAGTATTCTAGAAATGACACGTGTCAGTAACATTTAGTTTCTTACAGAGAGGGAGGATATATAAAGGGAAATTAGACTCCTGATCTAATCAAATTATGGAATCGCAAAACAGACAAAAGAAGCCAGACCAAACACTTACGGAGTTACTTAGCTTTATGCAATGCAGAAGAGCGATGTCAAGCATAAATGTTTAGTAAACGGACGCGGAATTTACAGAAATGTTTGGCTTCTAGACGCACAGCAATTCCGGTAGTTGTAGCGGTTAATAATGATAACGAAAACAGTCAGATTTTAAGACTAGAAAATGAATGAAAAGTTTGTCTGATGCATGTTTCATACCAAGGGGAATTTCACGTGCATGCATACCAGTACTGTCCTTTGTCTAGTAGTCATTCTTAAATCATTCTTCTTTTTCCAAATGGTAGTAAGTTATGAATTCAAAACACTCTTTACCTATATATATATATAATTATTTAACTACATTCATCTTATGAAATATATATATATATATTTCTCTCCTTATATGCATGCATGCTGGCATATAGGCATACATACATACTAGCATACATAAACACAAACTCTCTCTCTCTCTCTCTCTCTCACACACACACACACACACACACACACATATATATATATATATATAGATATATATATATATATATATATATATATATATATATATGTATATATATATATATATATATATATATATATATATATATATATATATATATATATATATATATACACATATATATGTATAAATATATATATATATATATATATATATATATATATATATGTATCTATCTATATATATATATATATATATACATATATATATATATATATATATATATATATATATATGTATATATATATATATATATATATAGATAGATAGATACATATATATATATATATATATATATATATATATATATATATTATATATATATATATATATATATATATATATATATATATATGTATATATATATATATATATATATAGATAGATAGATACATATATATATATATATATATATATATATATATATATATATTATATATATATATATATATATGTGTGTGTGTGTGTAAGTAAGTAAGTAAGTAAGTAAGTAAGTAAATCTGGGATGTGATTATTTCTTGATATATCATTTGACCAAGAATTCAGGGAGAAAGAGTAAGAAGAAATTGTGGAGCTGAACATGTTGACGAATACCGAGTCTTTGCTATGAAACCATTAGCTCTATTGCCTTCCAATATTTCTGAACAAAAGAAATGGCATTTTCAAGCGCATTATGTGTGTCAAACAGCGTCAAAAATTTTATTCAGTCCACACACAAAGTACCTAAACGAGAAAAATCATAGATGCCTAATCGAAACAAACGTGCTCGCAGGCAGTCACGTCCAGTGAGAAACTCCTGTTTTGTTTTTTTTTTTAAAGTCCAGGGTAGTCACTGTGCCATAAAGAATACGCCCCCAGGTCTCGTCTTTTGAATTATGAGCACATTGAGGCAAAACGTAGAGGGCAAAGAGTTGTAGCAGATTTAGCATTCATTTCCCATGGTGCACCACGGGGAGGCCTGCTACCTTACGCCCCGAGGAGCTGATCATAAAGAGATGCGTAAAGAATTTAGAGATTAAAGCTTATAAAATTTTAAAGATATTTTCTTTTCTGAAAATAGGTTTTAGTATAGATACACACACACACACACACACACATATATATATATATATAACCCCTTAATAGCCGTTTTTACAAAGGGGGTATGAAATTCCCCGTTGTAAAGACGGAATCGGAAAGGTGAGCCCCGTAAGCTAAAGGTTAATTACAGTCGTTTATTATGTAGTCGTTTGCCTATTATGTAGTTTACTAAATAGATAAATAAACTACATAATAGGCAAAATTTACCTTGGGAAAAATATTTATTTTCATTCGGAATTTATCGCCATTATTGACACTTCTAATGCATCAATCTCCCCACAGCAAAATCTGCGCTTTTATAAATAATCATGGTGTATGTGAGTACATTTTTGTGGTATATATCATTTGTGTATCATTTTTTGTAGCTGTGTAGTGTGGATCATATTTTTTGTCAGATTCAATAGAGTAATTCTCAAGCCCTCTTCTCCTCTCAATTCATTTCGTGGTTTATATTTTATATTTAGCAACAGTGATAACTCTGGCTAGCAGAGATATTGGGCAAACGGGTGGCAGATAGCACTGTGATTTTCCTGACAGTTTTGGAGAAATATTAACTGGCAATCAAAATTCAGATAGACTCAGGGCCCGATTTAGAAAATTCTTGACTATAGGCACAACTCGGGATGGGGCCCCACTAATACTAATGGGGCGTAAAATTTCCAAAATTGACTCACACAAAAAAATAATCATGAATCATTGTGAAAGTACCATTTTACCAAGAATTGGCTATTTGAAGCGAAGAAGCCTAGAATAATATCAAATAACAAAAAGCAATACAACATATTAACTTCATCATTAAAACACCAATACAATGCAACCAGAAAAACTTATTAATCCCTTATACACTGTAACATACATATGATGAACTATACATATAACTATTCATATGATGAACCAATCAATCAAATTTGTAAGGAGATATAAAAAAATTGCTATTAAAAGGGTAAATTTAAAAAAATTGAATTGAGAATTTTTTCTTTTCTTTTTTCTTTTAAAACAAAAATTTTGGGGGGGGGGGCCAAGGCCCGGATCTACTGGGCCTAATGGAAAATCAGGGCCTGCAATTAATATATATATATATATATATATATATATGCAGTGCTAGATTTCTAGAAATAGAGGTGCCGGAACGGTTATCTTCCGCGGGGGGGGGGGGGGGGGGGGGATTCCAAATTATTGATAAATAGAGGTACCGGAACGCCGTTCCGGCGCGTTCCGCATCAAATCTAGCCCTGTATATATATAAGCCCTGTATATAATTAAACTTCCCCTATAAACGGCATCCTACAGCGCAAACCGGTGAACGGAATGCAACGAAATTTTGTATATGGGCTATGCACGAGATGCGCTCACGGAATTTCTAAAAAAAAAAAATTAGTTCCAAAATGTCCACTAGAGGGCGCCTTTTCGGTAAAAACATGAAAATTAACACAATAAACGACCAAAACGGAATACAGAAACAATATTAACAATCCAGAACAAGAATTATGAGTAATAAAATGCAAAACCGGGAAAAGCTGTCAGTTATAGGAGAAAAATGTCGAGATTTGCATGCTTGGGAAGAAGAGGAAGCTTTATGCAAAACACGTTAGGGTATAAAACGTTTGCAGACGTTGTCATGTTTAAGTCGATGTCTATTGTGTCGAATTATTGTGGGGATGTTGTGACGTTGGATGATTTAAAGAACTCCATTACGCTTCATGTGCGAAACCTCACAACTGATCAGTTACGATCTGCTGTTGAACACATTGTCCATCGACTTGACATTTTGCAGGTGAATGAAGGTGGTCACGTGGAGCAGCTTTCCCTACATTGGACACGACTAACAACTGCTCCTCTTGTGCAATTTCGTCCTAATCTGTTCTTGTTTCTGAAAACTGAACTGGTTTTGATTCTCTCTTACCTTTACTTAATGTGGTTCGATGACAAGGTGACCAGAAACTAGTCAATAAATGTTAATATTGTTTCTGTATTCCGTTTTGGTCGTTTATTGTGTTAAATTTCATGTTTTTCCCGAAAAGGCGCCCTCTGGTGGACATTTTGGTACTAATTTTTTTTTTCGAAATTCCGTGAGCGCATCTCGTTTATAGCCCATATACAAAATTTCGTTGCATTCCGTTCATCCGTTAACGCTGTAGAATGCCGTTTATAGGGGAAGTTTAATTATAACCACCCGGTATATATATATATATATATATATATATATATATATATATATATATATAAAACTCTGTTAATGGCCATTCTTGCCAAGTGGGTATGAAATTTCCCGTTCTAACGTGGGAATCGGAAAAATGGGTCCCGTAAGCTAAAGGTTAATATGCTGCAAATGCAATAAAGATGCATTTACAGCATATTCCTCACGTGAAGGTGTCCATCTTTCGCGCTTTCCCTGATAAAATTGAATCTCATCTGCACCACATATTTTGATAACGGCGTTGTAAAAACATCTCGATCATTAATGTCATCCCACAAACTAGTCTACGCCTACACGCTTGGCAAACAACGCAGGCGCACAGCAGTTCTTCCGACATATTTGAAGGCGCGGCGTCTCAAACATCTGCCTTAGTTTAGGAACACAGTCTCGGTAAAACGCCTCCGCTGTCAAAATTACCCTCTAACATCAGCTGCGATCAATACTTCCGACCGACTGCACTGCATCCAAAGTTGCCGATGTTAGGAAAGCACGTTGCTAGAGGAAGTGGAGGGGAGCCTCCTACAGATCTTTGTCGGAGTTGACAGACTGTTTCTTGTCTGTGAAAGTCTGGAACTTCGATTTTAATTAACTGACTCTTGTTCTGATCTCGTCTTTTAGCAGCTCCATTTTTTTTTAGAATCAAAAGTTTACTTTGATTCTATTAAAAGCTTGGACGACTTGAAAACATTATCAAATTTTTAACTCACCCAAGCTTTTGATAGAATCTAAGTATTGTCTTTGAATCTAATCTCTGATTTTTTAGGTTGCTCTACCTCTGATTGAATCGTGTTGTTGGCTCAGGTTACAGTCCTAAATTTTTAGGTAGTTCTAGCATTTGATTGAAAAGAAATATCTATTTAGACTCAGGTTCAGATTCAAACTCAGAACTCTCTGATCTCATATTTTTAAGTATCTTCGGCATTTAATAGAATCTAAATCGTGTCTCAGACTCCGATCTCAAATTTTTTGACGGATCCCACTTCTGATAGAATCCAGTTGTTAGCAATAGTTCCTGTGTCAAATTTTCAACTACCTCCCGCTCTTCATATGATATAAATATTGGCTGAGGTTCCAATCATCTTTAATTTTTTTTTACTAAAATTGACTCTCGGCAAAATCCTATTATAGATTCAAGTTCTTAAGTCACTAAGGATTTTTAACTATCACCAGCTCTTGATAAGGTATATTAAATTGATTCCGGCTTTAGATAGCTCTGACTTCTATTTACCTTAAGGCTGCTGTGTACTAACCCTATTGGATCCGCTCACCTCAATGTTAACCTATGGAGAAAATCTTTCTACTCTTTACAATTATATAAATGCTGATCATGCAATAAAAATGGTATTTTCAGATAGCCTGAACTTTTCTACACCTTGCAACTGGATTCATTTTATAAATTTCGTCCACCAAAGGAATTCATGAGCGTTTAAAACACACTATACCAGAATTTTCCCCCGAATAATTTATATTTCAAAATATTATTTGCACTTTTTATAAAAAACGAAAAATTCCCCAAAGTGTAAAATTTCTTTCTCTATTACGGAGTACAATTTAAAAAAAATCTTTCAATCCAAGTCGGCAATTATCGGGCAAATTTTCTCCATGGGTCAACATTGAAGTGATCGAATCCAATAGGGTTAGTACACAGCAACCTTAAGCTATTGTTCCAATTCTCAGGCTCCATATTAGCACCAACTTCTTTTAAAATTAAGGTTTTGGTTCAGACTTTAATTGGTTTTTCAATAGTTCCGGCTCCTGATAGAATTTTTTCATTGGCTTAGGATCCAATCACAGATATTTTGATAGATCCGATTCATTTGATATAATCCAGTTATTGGTTCAAGTTCCTATGTCAAGTGTCCCGTTTCTTCATAAAATCCCAGTATTGGTTCATGTTCCATTCTTAAACTTTTAAATAGATCCGACCATTGATAGAACCTTTCAAACTTTTATGTTGGTCAGGCTCGTTTTAAATTCAAGCTATCTAAATTTAAGCTCGTTAAACTAAAGAGCTCGTTGCGTTTACGAAGCATAGTGAGAAAATAAGATTAGCTAGCCTACTGAGATCGTGTCTCATCACGTCGAAACTTACAGTACTTGCAACTGTAGCGAATATCTGCATTAAGTTTTCTGTAATTTTCCTAGCATGTCATTTACTTATGAAATAATTTCCGTGAAAAATTTCTCAACTTAAAATTGCTTCTTTGAAGGCAAGATCCGCCTAATGAAGTGTGTCATATTTAGATTAAAAAAACTGCTTGAATAAGGAAGATTTCTTTTCCAGAATCATATGCAAAATTCAAAGTAAAACTTTACAATATCAGATTCAGTATTCTAAGTTAATCATTGCAACGTTATTAAATGCAAAATGGAAAGCAAAATATTGCAATACGGAATGCAAAATTTAAAGTAAATCGTTTCACTATTAAATATAATACAGTCGAACCCCGTTATAACCAACTTCATGGGGCCCAAGCTTTTGCTCGCTTTATCCGGTGGTTCGCTATATCCGAACCGTTACGAAAATTGCTAGAGTTCACAAAATGTATAACTCATTAGTTGCAATGTGTATTCAATAATAATGTATTAAAAAATGATAAAATCTATTCAAAATAATAATTAATGAATTAAATCGACTAAAATAGATTACATTAAACTGACACAATACTAATTAAATTACATATAATAGGAAAACGACCGGACCAAAATTTTCGTCCGGTCGTTATATCCGTGAGTTCGTTAATACCGGGTTCGCTATAAAAGGGTTCGTCTGTATTGCAATTTAGTTATTGCAAGAATGTACATTAAGAATTAATCATTGCAGTATTAAATACAGTTTTCTGGCATTCACGCTATAATAGAAAGGGACCTGGAATCGAACCCAATACCTCTTGCCGCTTAAGGAGACACTGGACTTTCAAAATTGGGAAATTTGTCCAAAAATTCGATATTTTTATTTTATTGAATTGTGAAACTACGGACGAGTAGGAATGTGTTGCAAAAAGAATTTTTAATTTCTGTGATTACTTTCCTAGTTATAGGCACTTGTATTTAATTTAGATATTATGTGGTTACGAATAGCAATAACTTTAAATATGTTTTTCTCAAAATAAATATTTTCATGTCATACGAATATTCAAACTGCTCCAGGCGCATTTCTAATTATCGTATTGCTTTGAAATTTACGTTTTATATACTTAACTGTATATCAAAAAAATCTCTTGAAAATAATTATGCTTCGTAGCTCAGAATTTCTAAATTTTGGACTTGAAAAGATGATTTATAGGTATTTTGCGTTTTAAAATGGGTGTTTTCACTATTATTATTATTTTTTCTCTTTATATTTTTAATGAATGCTTAAAATAAGCACTAAGTTTCATTGTTAGTTCTATAAGGTATCTTGTAAATAAAATTACCATATTATATGCAAAAGAATTGCGCATGGAACATTTTTAATTAGGCCAATTTTTGATATAATTAATAATTCATAATTCATAAATTATTAATATTTCATCTTTAAATTTTAACCACTTTTACATATCTTTGGTACTAATCACATATTCAAATTTCAAGAAAATCCTTCAAAACAAAAAAAAACTTAGGTTTGAAGGTCCACATGCATGTAGTGGCACTAAACCACAAAGTGATCGTGTCATGATATTCACTGATCATACGCATTAACTCTTTCAAACCCCGAAACGTATTCTAGTTGTTCTATCGTTCTCTACCAAACGATCAAAACCACCCTGGCGTCGTAGATAGCACTGCAACCATTGCTGAAATTAAATTACGTCTCTGCCACTCTTATGGCTGCAGTGGACTAACCCAATTGCTCACCCCAGTGTTAACCTATGGAGAAAATGCGTCCAAGGATTGCGACTTGGATTGAAAATTTTTTTTTTTAATTGGGCTCAGTAAAAGAGAAATATATTTTACACCTTGGGACATTTTTCGTTTTTATAAAAGAATTCAAATAATATTATAAAATTTAAATTATTCGGGGAAAAAATCTGGTATAGTGTGTTTTAAACTCTCCTAAATTCCTTTGGTGGACGAAATTTATAAAATGAATTCTGTCGCAAGGTGCAGAAAAGTTCAAGTTATATGAAAATACATTTTTTATTGGATTATCGGCATTTATGTCGCTGTAAATAGTAGACATATTTTCTCCATAGACTAATACTGAGGTTAGGGAATCCAACAGGGTTAGTTCTCAACAGCCTTAAGACGACAATGGACCTTCAGATTGACAAAAATATGTCCCCAAAACGATTTTTTTTTCTTTCAGAAAATGATTCTGCGATTCATCAGCTTTAAATTTTAAAAAAAGTATGTTGATCTGATCATTATTAACCGAGTTATAAGTATTTTTTTCAAACGTAAACAATGGAAATGTTAGTCAAATTAAAACTTTAAATGCCATTTTCTCAAAACAAGTTTTCATGTCGTTTTGGTAAGTTCAAAATGTTCCATGCGTCATAATTTTTCTTAAATTTTCATAAAATTTCATAACATGATTATTTATATTTGTTAGAATAAAACTTAGTAATCAATTCATTATACTATTTTAAAACAACTTAAAATTTTTACAATAAAAAAACTTTTTTGATAAAATTTTGCATAAAATGACCTATTTTTATCGATTCCTTTTCTAGTTTTTATAAATATGACTGTAAATCAAATATTGCTACTAACTTTTATTAAACTAAATAAAGCTAGCTTAAGAGAGAAAATTAGATATCCGAGACAAAAATCAATGCGCATGGAGCATTTTTAAATAGAGTAATTAACAAACTGATTTTAATTAATATCTTAATTAATTACATTCTTTTTTTTTTTTCTAGAATTTTCATCTCTGAACAACATTGTATAAGTATACAAAATTTCATAGCAATTGGGTAATCAATATTAAAAAAGGTTTTTCATGGTCTATTGTCGCCTTAAAACATATGGAATTGTAGTTTGATTCCATTCCAGAAAACACTCAGAATAACAGAGGATGCAAAATTCGGATAAGTAATGGCGATATCTAAGCGATAAAGGAAAAACATCTTACGCTTCAGCAAATAACCTTTATCCTATCCAGAAGTTTGGGTGAACAATCTCGCGTAAACATCCAATTAATTATCTGTCACTCAGTGGTCTGCCGCTATGTCTGGTGGTGACTGCGCAGGCGCCAGACGGCTGAATCTTCTAGAAAATCATCAAAAATCATCCTCGGCGCGTCGTTCCTTCCCCCCCTTTCCTTTATGCCCAATTTATGAGAGTAAAGTCAACGATCTCGCCACCGTTCTGTAAAAAAATAACTTCAACGGCTGGAAAAACCGATCAATACCGCCCCGTGCGAATTAAATGCGAAAGGGAAAAGTTTTCCCCATCTACTAATTTAGACGAAGAGATTAGAAAATTTATTTGGATAAAGGGGGGAAATTCCAGGCAATTAGGGAATTTTTAGTGCAGGAATATAATTAAAGTGATCGTATCGTATGCATTTATTATTCACTGCGTGGTACCGAAGTTCCACAGTGAAGTCAATATGTCGCTTTGTTTGGTGGGGAGCGCTACGGTCAACTTTTGCTACAGGGCTAATTGGACCGGGACCTACTGCTTAAAGCCGATTCCGAACGGCTACAAATGTTCATGCTAATAGTGGGGCTCGAACCCACAGGCCTTGGTACCGTATGCCAACTCCCTAGCCTTTCGGCTATCGTCCTGAAGTCACAGCTGTAAGGACCTGTTCACGTAGAATCCGTCAGCGTTACGCGTATTGACATATTTTAACAGACCTTAACAATTTCGTGGCTAATCGTTTGGAGGTTTGTAATTGGTTAAATGTACACTGGTGGACAAAACCTAAGGAAGGTGAACAAATGGCCATGTTTAAAAAAATCGCAAATGCGGTTTCATGTCAAGTGGGATAAATAGGTAAAGACAGAATGCGAGACATGATAAAACGCAAGATTTATTGAGAAAGGAACTACAGAAATTCTTGAAACAGGTTTTTTTTCAGCGAAAAGTACATATTGACCCGAAAACACAACAAAACGAAGAATGCAGATTACTCACGACAGGCAATCATGAGGGATATTTCAGTAAGGGATATGTCCACTATGCAGTGCTATACAACGTCCCACACGTTTTAGCATGCTTTAATTGACGTGATCCATGAGGTTTTGATCCTACTCCTCTTCACTGTAAGGATGAGGGACGGGTTATTAGTCAGAGGATATGGGCGAGAAGCAAGACGTCGCCCCAAGGCATCCCATGCATTTTCTATTGGATTAAGATGAGGTAAACGTGCTGGCCACATGATACGATGAATACCCTCGCTCTCCAGACAGTCCTGAACAGCGTTGGCGCGGTGACACGGAGCGTTATCATCCCTGAATAGAAAGTTATCGCCGACAGCAGCAAGGCAAAGGCGAACATATAAGGCAGCAGAACTTCAGCAATGTACTGTGCAGCGGTTATGGTCCCTGTTTCAAGCCCATGTACAGTGTTACTTTGATTTATAGGCTAAATCGAAATAGTTTTCCCAAAACCAGTAGTTTTCCAATTTCAGCATAATGAAATATGCTCAAGAACTTTTAGTTTCAATGACACTTATTTATGCAAATAAATCTCCACTATATAAAGCACTTTCAATCTAAGTTATTTTTCGGTACAATAGTATTCAATAAAATTCAATGAAT